>JAULCC010642312.1:1538-16679 GCA_032358795.1 Nuttallia obscurata | reverse complement strand
ACATGCCTTTACATATCGCTTGGTCACTATCGAAAACAGCTGAGTGATAAAAGTACATGTTATCCCGCATTTAGTTCATAGTGCGATGATCATTTTGCATGATAATATAGTTTTATTGAAATATGCCAAATGTTTAAGTTAGGGCAATTAACATATATACATAGAGAGTGTCGATACTTAAGCCTTCAAATTTAAAACAAATTCATTTTATACAAAAATATATGTTTAGGAATGCTCAACATTGTTCAGATATATGGTTAAGCAGAGGTACATGTATAGAAACCGAGAAATTCAAAATACCTTGATAGTGTGGCTTCACTGCGGCCACGACTTCAGAAGCTAAGTTCCGTTGAATTTTACACAGTTTAGAGAGCTCTGACAAAACGCCTTCCATGATTTCATCATGTCTGCACATTTCCCCAACTTTATCAATGGCTGCCTTTAGGTCAAGTGGTCCCCTGGACAAATCTTCTATTACATTGTGTATTTTGTCTTGCATTTGTTTACTGAAATTTGCTACAAGTACATACATATGCCCTGTCAACTCTGCTATTTTCATTCTGAATGAATTTGTTGCTACAGATAAGTTTCCCATATGGCACAACTCGTTTCTCATTTTCCTAATACCTTCAATTGCAGAAACCTCATTAGGTGACAAGACATTTTTGAACAAGAATAGTACCATCTGAATTAAGAGTGATAGATCCCATGTATCTATATCCGAATCTGTTCCATATCCTGGAAAGAGAATTCCATACTGCCGCTTATACAGACGTCCTTCTCTCTCTAGTTTCTTTAGAGTGGATTTTTCCTTCAGCAGTATGTGATTTAATGATGGTTCTGTAGAATTCTTCGCCTCTCGCTCAATTATCTGCTTGATAATGCTCGAACATCCCTCTTGTAAAAGCAGAATGAGTCTTGCATAATGTTCTGTGTCGGTTGTAGCCATTGCTTCTTGTCAGTTTCTTTTGTTTTCAGTCAGTTTCCTCTTACAATGGAGTTTTATACTAAACACGAAATATTAAAAAGAAATCATAATTTGTAGTATAGCCATGTATTTATGTCGGTTGTAGGTTCATACTCCAGTTAAGAACTTACACTCTTTCTTGTAAGGAGGCTATCTAGCTAGATATCGGAAATTTAGTGGTTTTACAAAGGGACTCCTTTGATCTTCCACCAATATTTAAAGCTGGCAAATTCGCATATATTGTGCATTTTCTGTCCACTTTGCCATTAGGGTACGTTTGTAATCGCCTTACTGATTTCATAATGTACCGTTCGTGGAATTGGACATATGTAGGTAGGTATTTGATTAAATTCATCATTACATTTAACCGGGCCCGAGATGTCCGCAAAATCTAATTTATCTTTAATATAATTCGTTGTATATAAAGGACTTTATGTAGTAAGGACCGTTTTAAGACCCTTGTCAGATTTTAAGGAGTATCGTCTAGCATACATGTCAACTTTATTTGATATCAAAAACCAAAGTTATGAAGTGTTCAAGTACGCGGTTGCCTAGCATCAGCTCTTGGAAACCAACGCCTTAAATCTATTTTTTTTAAAGTTTTTTACTACCTTATACATTGTAGTACATATTACAACCAATTCGGAATAAATCAAAGGTTGATCAAATTGTAGTTTAGTACGGGCAGTTTAATCAATACACTCGAACATCAATTCTTTTTAAAACATATGGATTTATATGATATACCTTTAGGCATGAGAACCAATCTAAAACGTAAATGAAGGAAACACAATTCTGCCCAGTTAAATGATCAGTTATTCCCTAACTGGTATGATTATTATCAAACCTTGTTATCACTCTGTTCGTAAAACTTAAAACCCATAAAAAGTATTGGTTTAATTACAGTGCTTATTTTGTTTGATGTGATCCAATGTCATACCCATTTCACACCCTAGCCTTATAAACACAAAAGGTAGAAAAATCAATATACATATATAATCTACTTTAAACACTAGTTGTTTCCCGACATTTACGAGATCCCTTAGTGATGCAATAATAACACTTTGGCATCGGCTAATCTTCTTGATAACTTTCATAGTTAGCTACTTCATTTGTAGATAATTGATCTGATATATTATCATTAAGACAATAATTTCATGTACATGTATATTACACATTTCTAAAATTTTAGGTGAAGTTTTTTTCGTAGGCACACTTTCGCGAAACAGGAAGTACAGTGACCGTTGTTGGGTTTATGCTTCTCTGTCTTTCATGGATGATGTCAAAGTTTCTTGGGGGATAACTCTTGCAAACATCTATTATAAAGAGTGACCGAAACGGAATTTTGCACGGGGTGTATCGAAAACCAAAGTTGGCAAAAGCTAATTACTCATCTACTAATGATATTTTCCAGATTTATTTGTGGTACACTTTCTATCGATGTGAATTATTATTAGTGTTTATATAGCCTACAACTGGCTCTAAATAATCAAACAAACAGACATCGATCACAAACACTATATTTCAGGTTTAATAACTTTTTCAGAATACTTTAAACAATAACACTCGCATTAAATATATTTGAGAAATAATAGAAATAGATAATAGTTCATCTCAAAGATACAAATTGCAATAAACCACAATACTCACTGAAGACTTAAACCACTTTGCCATCCATTACTGCATTATCCTCCTGCATAACTCTGTATTAGTAATTCTTCTTCTAAACTTAGCATTTATTTGCTCTCTGTGAAACAGTTTTTGTAGTTTTCAATACAACTGAGGAGTATCTATGCATTCCTATTGCAAATTTAGGTCGGCGACATAAACTTCCGTGTTGTGTATTAATAGTTGACATAAAATGTGTTTTCTATCGTAACACTGCTTTCAATACACCAGAGGCGTGTTAAAAGTTCTACGCTAGCCGCGGTCGCTAGCTTGGTCTTGTTGATTGTAGGCACTCTGCGGGCGCTTACTTTCAATTAAAAATTGCGGCCTCCATTGATTCCTCTAGTGACATTCTTAAACATATTCTTTGATGCAACGAACTTTAATACGTATGACCCGGTATCAGATTTTTTTATCTAAATGTGCAACAGAGCCGCCTGACTGTCTTCAGCACTTCAAACAAAAATGTATGTTCGGCGTCAAACTGCTCAAGTTCTAACACTTCCTGGTGCCGCAATCTTAAAATCTACTCACAACACCCCGCCATAGGCAAAACACTATGGAAATTGAATCCCGAACGCCTGTTAGCCCTTGGTAGAGCGCCCTCGTTCAGAAGCCGGTCATTCGGTGCGCCAGCAAGTGCTAACGTTGTTTAGCATGCCTCATATTAATACGAAGCTTATGCATTAGTACTAGTAATAGGTACTAGTAATAGGTTACGGTACACCACAGCTTATATTTATATTCCTATTGCAAATCTGTGTCCGTGATATAATCTTTCAAGTTGTGTTATATTATTAACAAGGGGAAGGTTAACATAAATTTCTTTTTAATACTTTTTTTAAACTACATCAAATTATAGTAGATCTACCCTTATAGTAATAGGTTATGTGGTGATACACCATAGTGTACAAAAATAACAACAAACAAATCAACAAACAAAAATTATATGATAATACATATAATAACAATAACGATAATAATTATATTGATAACGCAAATAATAATAATAATAATGACAACAACAAGAATACTGCTAATAAAAATTACAATGAGGTGATAGATACGACTTCTACTTATAATTATAAAACAACACAAAAAACACAGAATGCAAGCATACAATAATGTCCATGATTTATATGTCTTAATCGTCATAGCTACTGTTTTGTCACATAGCTTTCACCTCTGTATCAAATGGGAAAAGTGTCAGTCACTTTCACATAAGCTGGTTTGTACTACGTATAATGAAGCCTGCTGGTTAACCTAATGTATTGATCTGATCTGGAATATTTGTGAAACACATTATACACCAACAACAGAAAACACAGCGGTATAAAACGAAAATAACAATGAGAGTATAGAGCATATATTTAATTTTAACTTGTTTATTGCCATATTTCACACTAAACACTACTTTGCACATGGGTAAAGTCACATCTTGTGCTTACATTGGTGACACATCATTATATTTTACAACATTAACATAACTTGAAATGACCTCATATTGTTGCAGGTTATGTTTAAAGCCATAATAAAGCTCACACAAGTTTTTAAATCGCGTTTATTAATGCCTGTGTGCATAATCATGAAAACAATTAAAAAAAAAACTGTCGCTTAACACATGTAGTTTACTATGTCATATTACATACACTATGTGTATTCGATAGATCAATGTGTTCAATTCTAATTTTACCATTATATTAGTCTATGATATTGTTTACATTTCACAACTCATAATGTATACATGTATTTGATGCCCTCGATTTATGGTTAAATATCACGACCTCGTCTTGTAATGTGATTTAATAGATGTCTACTATTCAATGTGTACCACCATGCGTGCGATGTCATTAGCATGTGTGCATATGATGTGTATAAGAGGGGGTCTGCTTTGTTTTAACGGCGTTCAGAATGCCAACAATGATGTGCTGATAATTACTCGATTTTAAATTTGTTTTTATTTTTCTCGTATTTATTGTACCGTGGGACACATTTTTCTAGACCCAATATTGCAATATACACCTCGATTTACTTGCAACAAAGAATAAAATTAGTGCAGTTTCTAAATACGGAGTGTATAATATCAATTAACATACATAGTTATACAAGTTTAAGTAAAGCATATATGTTATACGTTATTAGCCCTTTTAGATTCCTAGATCTACAATGGCGCATGTGCATAATTTATGCAAAATTGTTACTACCTTTTCATATTACTTTTTAAATGTTAACATCTTCTTTTTTAATGTCAGAATTTCAAAACGTTGTCTCAATTGTAAATCCTTCAGCAGAAACTTTAAATTAAAACCATTTAAATGTTTAGGTTGTCTGTTACTTTAAACTAGTTCACATATAAATATAATACTATAATGATGAAAGGCGACAGTAATATTATACAAGGCCATCACTGGACGCTAGGAATATATTCACAAAAGCAATACAAAGCACTTTAAGAATCGACATTTTTTATAATGTACAAAATGCATTGTTTCTTATACATACGCACTTCTAGTTAGATCTTTGATTATTTGTGTCGTGTTGGTATTATGGACGGGTTAATGCTGTAATAGTTTAAAGGATGTTCAGAAATCCTATGGAGAAAACTGATGTATTTGATTGCTTTAGTGTACCATAACCTAATAGTTTTAGTGTACTAGAGCCTAAGCTGTTTAGTAATCTAATGTAGTATTAGAGAAGTAGTTCTACGATACAGCCGTTTTTATACTCCCCCATGTAAATGTTAAATACACATCATTGAAGATTATGTGACGGAAACAGGTTTGCAATCGGAATGTATTTACTTCCGTCGTTGCATTTAAAAATACAAACATCACAGGCATTAAATATATTACGTGTAGAAGGACAAAAATATATCACAAATACAGAGCTAAACAGAAGGATATTACAATAATGGATGACAATGAGGGTTAAGTCTGTAGTGAGTGCTGTGATTTATGGTAAGTTTTATCTTTCAAATACACTATCATATTAATTTCTGTTATTTCTGAAATGGATTAGAAGCTGGGTTTTTTAACTTGTTAAAAGAATTATCAAAAGTGTTAACTCTCTAAGATATTGTTTACACTCGACGTTTTTGTTTGATAATATAGAGCCAATTGCAGGATGTGCTATGTATTCACGATGTACATCGTTTATATCTATAGCAAGAGTACTTTGTTTAAATCTACATAACTAAAGGCAGGAGATAAATAAGTAATTTTGACTACTTTCATTTTCGATTCAACTCCCTACTTGTTCAAACAGGTTCCGTGTCGATAACCATGCTGCTAGTTCAGAAAGATGTCTGCAAGAGTTATCTTCCTTGGAATCCTTTATCTACCGATACCGCATCATTTATTATAAATAGGGCCCCTCTCATATTGCTCAATCCAACAAAAACATAAACACAGGCACACATTTGACCTATACGAGGTACTGATGTTTATCTAGTGTATACGGCCGGGTGTACTTGTAATTAAGGCACAGCGTCAGATATTCGGTATTCCCTTACTTCTTAATTATGTGTATATAAATAAATGCTCGTAAAGATATATGCATATTTGGGTGTGGAAATCTTTTTGGCGTTTGGCCATTCTAAAAGCTCCTCGATCATTGCCATTTTTTAAATTGGCTGTTTCAAAGATAATGCACATTGCTGATAAATAATATGATTTCTTATTCAATATAAAGATGTAATACATGTCACATGTCTTTTTTTGCCAGCTTAACATAGTGGATGACCCCTGGGTAGAACCACTGACCTTCCGTAAGCTAGCCGGATAGCTTCCTCGCAAGAAAAAGTATATGATCTTAGCTAGGATAGAAGCTACAACCCAGATAAGTACATGTATAGGGCTATATATTTGTCATGTTTTATATTTCGGTTTTAGTGTAAAACTCCATTGTGAGGGGATATTGACTGAACACAAAAGAAGTAGACAAGAAGCAATGGCTACAACTGACACAGAACATTATGCCAGACTTATTCTGCTTATACAAGAGGGTGGCTCATGCATTATCAAGCAGATAATCGAGCAAGAGACGAAGAATTCTACGGAACCAACATTGAATCATATACTTCGAAAGGAAAAAGCCACTCTTAAGCAACAAAAGAGAGAAGGGCGTGTGCACAAGCGGCAGTATAGACTCCTCTTTCCTGAAAATGGAACAGATTCAGATATCGATACCTGGGATCTACCACTTTTGATTCAAATTGTACTGCTCCTGTTCAAAAATGTCTTATCTCCTAACGGGGTTCATGCGATTGAAGGTATTCAGAAGATAAGAAACGAATACTGCCATATGGGGAACTTATCTCTAGCCAGGAACACTTTCAGAACGAAAACAGCAGAATTGACAACACATATGTATGAACTTGTTGAAAATTTCAGTGAACAAATGCAAGACAAAATACACAATATGATAGAAGATTTTACCAGAGGACCACTTGATCTTACGACAGCCATCGAAAGAGTTAGGGAAATGTGCAGGCATGATGATATCATGGAAGGTGTTTTGTCAGAACTATCTAAGCTGCGTAAATGTCAACGGAACATAGTTTCTGAATTCGTTGCCGCAGTTAAACCACAATATCAAGGTATTTTTATCTTTTAAGTTTCTATACCAATGCTTAATTCTATATCTAATTCATGTTTAGCGTTCCTCAACGTTATTCATTGCCACATAAATTTGTAAAACGGGTTATATTTCTTTGTGTTAAATGAAATGGTTTAAAATGTGTTGCCTAAAACATCGAATCTATCTATACATATATAATGTTTGTCCCATCTCGAACACGAGGCATCAGCTATTCGTTATTATATGTACGTTAGCAGTATGATAGGTGCATAATCAACCCATTTCTGGATAATATGTACCATTATAACTACACTACTATCGAAAGTGACACTGTATCTTTCTCATTAGTTGAAATTGGTATTAGAAATGTTTGTCCTGTACATATTGTTTTCAATTAGCATAACATTGTTTAAACTTAAAAGTCTAAAGAAAAATTTTGTATACTCCAAATCGAATCATTTAATCATAAAAAGGTTGAACTGGGCAGTTAAACGAAAGTCAGTTCGATGTTCTGGAACGTTTACTTACATATTGTTTTTCAATTTCAATTAACACTTGTGGATTGTTGATATTAATGTACATTCTAGAAACATCTGTTTACCTTGCGACATTATGAATCGTTTACGTTCGTAACCTCTAGAGTCAGAAAAGAAGTCCGAAATGTAAATCATCTCCTCAAGAAATTTAAGCATGAGCAGGGTTGGAATTCACCAATCAGTACTTGAAGCTCAAGAACAATCTCTAACCCTATAGTCTGGCTCCCAGCATCTACCATTCGGACAAAAGCTGAAAGCCAACAGGAGGCTATACTTGAGTTTCAAGACTAAGGACGGGTTGGTGAATTCCAAGCCAGTACACAATCTAAGGTGATTTTCAAAATTAATTATTCAACAGACAAAAGTCATGAAATCGATTGTAAAACGCATGTTTTTGATAACCTTTATATGCCCGTTTTAGAGGATGTGTAATAATCATTGAAATGAGGAAATTCAAAATGTAGGGAATGTTTAAATACACTCCACATTAGTGAGTTTATGGCAATTTTCTGTGTTTTTTTTATCTGTAATTATTTATTTCAGAAATCTTGGAAATGCTGAAAAAAATTACTCCTCAAAATAACCAGCCTTTTCATAAAGAAATTCCATGTAAGTATACAGAAGCTAAATAATGCAATACTGATCAGTCAGTACAGGTCTTTTACTTACTATTCGGGAGTTCCAGCAATACCTACATGTTGGTTATAAAATTATGTTGAGTTTATGTGGTAGTTACTTTATAGCTAGTTCACATTATTCTGACTTCACGTGTGTTAATTTAATTACTATTTGAGTAATCTTAAAAGACAGTATTTTAAATAGAAAATAGAATAACTTTTGACTTGACCCTTTACAAAACATCAAATACCGACTCTTTCAACAGATTCAACGAAACATCTTAAGATCACATTTGAGCAACCGTTCACATTAACCGTTTTTAAAGGTAGCCATGTATATGTTAATCGATGTTAATCTAACACTCGTTATCTTGTCAAGTATAATAGATAAAGATGTTTGCCATTGAAATGATAGAAATAATATATTTGCTACATGTAAAAACACAAATGGAATAAATCTAAATGCTAATTATCTACATGTCATTTATACTTTGTCGCATAAAGCAGTTTCTCAATTCTCTAAAAAGACCACAGAAATGACTCCATCCGGGCCAACGAGAGTGATTAATATAAATTGTAAGAACTTGTTTTGCAATCGTTATAAAATTAATAAGGTTTAAACTTTTAATTCTCAAATTATGAAAGTGAAACAACCCCCAGTATAAAATTTAATTTGTTTTTTATTCTAGTGATTGTCACCAAACTTCAAATAAGCGGTGAAAAAGAAGAATTTGTTGCACTTGCGGAAAAGGTTTTACTTAAAGTCTTCCAAGTAGCAATAAACAACGTGGAAGATCGTAGCAACAATACACAAGTTACAATGTATGTTAACAAGTTGCTCTCCGACATAGCCAACCTAAATGCTGAGGCGACGGATGCTACCGATGGTTCCATTTTCATTTCTATTCGATGCAACACCATACAAAGCTTGTATGGAATGCTACAGTATTTCACAGATCACAACTCAACAAAAACCCTTCCAGAACTAGCTCTGGCGATAGGACAAATGTTTGACCAGAATTTTGAGGTGAATTTGTCTGTAACTGACGAATCCCTAGGAAGGTTATTGGAGTGGATAGGTAATAATTATTTTCCACAACACTTAGCGTAAAAATACTTTATATAAAATACCTATGTAAATACACTCGTCTCTTCTGATATTAATCCTTCATTTTAAATAAAAATAGTTTGAGAATTTTGCAAGACATTAGTAAATAGTAATTTGTCATTAGATGCTGTACAACGTTATTGCACCATTTTATACAAAGATGTACTTTGAACTTTGGAAAATGTATTTATGATGTGTGTGTGGGGCGGGGCGGCGTGGGGGTATAACTACAGAGCTAACAGCTAACTTCGGGCAAATTCAAAACCCAGAATATGGCGACATCGCCTAGCCACCAGTGTCAACCAAGAATACTGAACGTATAATCCACAGTCTCAGTTAAGTATGTTTCCGAGAAAAATCATCAAATCAGAGCCAAATAGTCATTTCTTAAATATTCGGGCGCTTTCGGCAGTAAGCCATCATCAGGGGACAACATGTAGTTAACTCTTTGTCAGCATCCCCCGGGACCCAAATCATATAAAAGATAGTCTGTTTCTATATAAATTTATATATATTATATGTGAGAGAGAATAATTACAGAGCTAACTACTAATTTCACATACATCCAACACTCATCTTAAGTTCTTATTGGTCACCCAGTATTTTCAGAAAGGTAACTTAACTAGAGCATCGCAATATAGCAAATATATGCATCTTTCAAACATACATATAAACTGCGCGAGTTTCTTTTTATTGCAAATCATTTTAGCATCGGGTATGACATTTTTACCACTTGCAGTCGATTTCCCTTTGGGTACCGGCCGTATATGAACTTGCATTGTCTGATATCCGTTTGAGTGAAAATTATCATGAGTGCATCCTAAGTATTTGACAAGTTTTTGGAAAACATATCTCTCTTGAATGTTCGACTTTGCCAACACCGATGCTCTCTTCACTAGTCGCGTACGTTCTAGAGATCTCATTTTATCGACATTATAATTATTTTAACAACACAATTCTCTTTGGGTTCTTTCAGACAATATCAGGCTTGAAACTTAGCCACAGAACCATTAACAGTTTTGCATAATATTCACTTTTTTTTTTAGATTTCATAGTTGATGAAGTGACTGTAGTCTACCAAATATGTTTTTAAAGTTTGAACAGAAATAAAAAAATATGTTTCAAATGTCATCTTCTCCAGTTCAATGTCTATGCGTTGCCTTGACAAATCAATATACAACTCAACGCTTAATGAAAATACATATTCTAGAGGACTGTTGTCAATCAGTTTAAGTCAGTACAGTTACTAAATATTTGTGTTTGGCAACACAAAATGTGTAAATGTAACGACATGAGTTATTGATTTTCATGTGAGTTTTTTACGGCGAATGAACATGAACCATTGAGAGAGGAAAATGAAAACCTTGCTGAGATATACGGGAAAGAAGACGCGGAGACAACTAGCGATATAAATAAAGGTAAATCGGTTTCATTATGATTTTTTGGTAAAGTTTTAAAGTAATTCGTATTTGGTAAAGGTAGGACTAATTGACGGTTGGAATATAAACACGAATTCTAAACCAAACATTTTTTTTGCTGAATAACTCTTGTGTAGTAATGTTTGATTCCATTGTTTGGTTTGGTTTAAACAATATTTTATTCAATGAAATGGATTGGACAACAGGCGAAGCCTATTTAAGTCCTCTTCCATTGTTTGAGTTACTGAGTCAATACTTAAACCGTAAAAACACATATTAAGAACTTGTACACATATAAATTGCATAGTAAACAAAATCGAACACTCTAAATAATGCACGTCCGTGTATATTCAAACACCTTTTGTTTACCAATTGTTCGGATATAGTTAACTAAGCTACATAACTATTGAATAAAAACGCATTCCTGAACCAACAAAAAAATTTGTTCTGAATTTTATGAAATGTTGGAGATCTGAAATTGATATTTTAAAGCGATACGTTAGTCAATCATGTATAAAGGACTGGCTTTTTGCCGTAAATGCCCATATATTGTTTTAATTTTTGTCACATTTACCAGTAAATATGTAGGTTAAAATGCTAACAGCACGTTTAATTTGTTAAAACACGATTTCTTTATTATTGAAATAAAGTAAAGTACAATGCAAATTTATATTGCATTATTAACCTAATCAAGCTCATAGGAAAGCCTCTCGGCATGACGTGTAACACTCCACTGTGAAATCTTAAAATCATTACAATTTATATAAGTTTTCTAGCTTCTAAAGTCAAGTCATGTTACATTTTGCACAGTTTATAAAAAATGGTATGAAATGTATTTATAAATATCAGAGTTTTTAGTCAGGGGAGGTTATGACTGAAACTCAAACTTTTGCGCAGCGAATTATATTTTTCTGTTCAAATTCTGGTACTTAATTGTATAGTTTATCATCATGATGGAGCACAAACATCGTTTCAAGCGACAAATTTGGTTCAAAATTTCAGAGAACGAAATAGTTTGGTCACTTCCATTCCCATTAGGACCAGATAATAAGATTTATAGCAAGATAATGACGTCATAACCTGATATAATTGTGTGTCCTTTTGACGGAATATGACGTCATGCGAGTTAAACCGAATGTGATGAATTCGTTACACCAACGTCTTGTGTCTCAGAAAATGCAGCATCCACAGTGGCATCGGTCATACAATCCCGTATCACCTCGCAAGACTCGGTGTTACTATAATCGTTCTCTGAGCTATTTATAGAAAAGTCAATATTCGGGGGTGAGGCGCAAAAAATATTAACACGTATCATTTCTGTACGCTTTACGCTGTATATAGACACCTGCACGTGAGGTATAATAATGAAAATTATACTTTAAGTTCTTTTTATGATGTTGATGTCATTTATGGTAAAAAGTCTGAATCACAATCCGTAGTTCTATAATAGACTTCGCCATAAAAAATGAGCAAGTTATAGGCTATGAAAATGATACAGTATTTCTTTTTCTTATTCAGGATCAGAGGAAGTATTAAACTGTTGTGGTCCATGTAATTCGGAAAGCAAGCGATCAACAGCTGTTGGCTTTTGCGATGACTGCAACGAATTTATGTGTGTCACGTGCATCGCAGTTCACAACAAATTGTCAATCACAAAGTCTCATGTCATTAAGACCGACATAGTGAGTATATCTCAGGTTATACCTGACGATGAGCAATATTCTCTCACAGAGCTATGTCCTTGTCACTCAGATAAGGCAATAATGTTGTATTGCAATTCGCACGACCAGTTTGGATGTGACGTATGCATATCCCTCCACCACAGGAATTGCATTGATGTTGTTTATATCCCTGATATAACACACATGTTTGCAGAAAATACAGAATCAAAACAAGTCTATACAGACCTAAAGAAACTTCATATAAAATTGTCATTCAATAAGAAATCAGTAGAATACATTGGCGAAGAAAGAGATAAGAGATACTTTAAAACCAAGTCAGAGATAGAAGGGTTTAAACATGCTATAGACTCATTTCTTTCTGAATCCGAAAAAGTCATGTTGTCTATGATTTCAAAACAACATTATACAGATGAAGAAAAGGAAACCAATGTTTTAACGAAATGTGATGAATTGATCTTCAAAGTTGAGAACATGCTTGCCAAAGTAAGCGAGACAAAAACTACTGGAAATTACAAAAAGCTGTTTATTGCAGTGAAACTTGCAAAAGCTTCGATTCCAAAAATTGAAAATCAACTCGACAAAATGGACCAATGCAGAAAATCAAACCGGTACATCTTTCAAAGGGATAGCAAGCTTGCGTCGATATTGGCCTCAAATATCGGTATGGGAATACTGTCTGAGGCTAGCCCTCCCGAAGATTTTAATGCCTTAGGATACAAAAATGTAAAATCCCAAACGGATGCCAAAGTCTGCCACATTACAGGAGTGGTCGTTTTACCGGACGGTGGACTCGCCCTAGCTGACTACAACAACATATCCGTTAAGTTGATTGATGTCAAGGAGAGAAAGATAACGACACAAATATCTCTATCTTCATCGCCAATGGATTTAACAGTTGTAGAGCACAATCACCTGGCTGTTTCCCTGAAAAACAAGAGAAAGATTCAAATACTCAAACTTGGAAAAACTTTAACTAAAGGCAATTATATTGCGATCTCTGGTCTTTGTGCCGGTATTGAGTATAGCGCAAATAAACTTATATTATGTATACGTTACCCAGTTCGCCATATACAAATAGTAGACATGTCTGGAAATGTCCTTCGTGCGATTCAGACTGACCTGGATGACAATTATTTGTTCGCTAATCCAAAGTGTATAGCACTGAGTCCAGATCATACATTGATGTATGTTGGCGACGCTGCAATGAACACTGTTACATGTTTAAGCACAGATGGTGAGTTAATATTCGTTTACAAAAATGATCAGCTGAAGACACCGTGTGGAATCGTCGTCGATGGTAAAGGCATTGTTTATGTCTGCAGTCGAAACAGCAATACCCTTCATCAGATAAAACCCTATGGCGCACTTATGCGTGTGATACAACTAGAGGAATACAAGGTAAAGTTCCCACTAGCTATGGCACACTGTGAAAAGAATGACACACTGTATATGAGTAGTGGCAGCGTTTCACCAAACATCGGAAACAATATTAGGGTTTTTCAAGTAGAATGACTACCTAGCTGTGATGCATTGTGTATTAAAGATTCAAATAACCAAAAGGTCTCGTTGCGTCGTGTACATAGGTTTATTTGAATTTTAGTAATATGTTATTTGTACTCTGATTTGTTTTCTGTTAAACAACTTTTTAATACATTTTAGCAATAACATCTAAATTATGTCTTATACAGACTTAAGTTTGTGTTACTGCTGTGTCTGTCAAAGATAATATGAGCTTCATGGATTCAAACTCTACCGACATCATTCAGTGTAATTGTGGAACACTTTTTAGAGACACAATCGGTTTTCTAAAGTAACCATTTCACCACCAAAATTGAATTCATACAATGCTTCATCAACAAGTTAATTCCGGATCAGAAGGAAAAAGGAAGGAAAAATGTGTCGAGATGTTTAAGTTCTAACACCTCCTACCATTATTGTGTTTAAATGATAATGACTATGTAAGAAATTGAATTGTGATAGACAATATTTTCAAATGTGTAAGACCAGGATCCGTGTTTATAAAACATTATTGTACATGGATTCGTTATCGTTTCAATAAATGCATGTTTATGATCATTATAAAGCTCAGATCGCATCAGTGATATGTTGTGCATGAGAATTATTTCATGGTAAATATGGAGATTTAATCAAAGGGTCGGAGAAAGTCGTGGTGTGAGAAAATTAATAATGATATTATATGTGCTCAAAACTCTTCAAGAAACTGTATAGCTTAGTTTGAGTAACTTTCTATACATTACTTAATCTAGGTGAAAAGAAACAACATCTTTATTTTACATTTGGGGAGTTCATTTCAGATTGCAGCATGTTCATGGTGGAGAAACCACAGGGTGCCCGAAGTAGAACCACCTAATCTGCAAGTTATGTAACTTAGTCCATCGAATGATTATATATATTTCGAGCAGATATTCTAACCCTTAAACCCACAATGGGGAATGACCAAGTCAACGCCTCTTACCACTGAGCCATGGAGGCCCCTACCATTCAATTAGTTATATCTTCTGATATTCAACATTGCATTTAGTTCAATAGCTACTATTGATGCATAT
>JAULCC010642201.1:0-16679 GCA_032358795.1 Nuttallia obscurata | reverse complement strand
GATTTATGTTAGCATTGAATTTTTTTTTAAGTCTTTAATTTCTTCTAACTTTTGCATTGGATAAGTCCATTGTATAAATGTCTTAAAAACTTTCCTTTGATAAAACTACCAAACATTGCAGACCCTGATCAGATGGTTTCATTTGAATGAATTTGATTCTGGTTGTTACTGTTTGCAAATTATAGGCTTGTTTACAGCATACAACTAGTTTTCATTTGAAACATCAACGTTCCCTGGCATGCTGGAGTCCCAACCAACTGCCACTATGACTACAACAACTACTACTACTACGACTGACTACCACTTCTGATACCACATCTACAGCTCAATACTAATACTCACATATCACCTGTTTTACAGGGATAATTACCTGCTTAAATATTTAAACACGGCCTGTGCTAAATGGTGTTTTAATTACTGTAAGTGAAGTTTCAGTTACAGATCCTATCAGAAGTACATGTAACAAAGGGGCTCTTAAACTCCTTCAAAGCAATTAAACTGAAATAAAAGCATCCATTGAAGCAGTAATCTAAGACTTTCATGTGCTAAGACAGTGTCTTTTACTTCATTTGTATGGTCATTTATCTAGAATAGGCATCCTTAGGAACAGCAGTGGGTGACAGAGCTCTATAGATTATTAATGACGAGTATTTTGGTTAAATTTGATTACTGTTTACCACGTTTCTCCAACAAACATTATCTTTGAGAAACATGCCAAACATACTTCTAATGTGTATTTTCGACTGCCTGGTTAGATCAAGTGGTAGAGCATCCGCTTCCGGTGCAGGAGGTTGCAGGTTCGATCCACAGCCGGGTCAAACCAAAGACTTTAAAATTGGTAGTTTATGGCTTCCCTCCTTGCGCTCAGGATTTAGGGAAAACTTTATAACTGGTTTGTCAGTGTCAGGATAAAGTGACTGTCCTGGGTTCAGCACCCACGTGTATCAGTGCTATACACTGGGTACATAAACTAACTAGAGAGCTCTATGTAAGAATTCTCTGTTACGGCTTCCCTCTCTCAGGGACATCAATTGGCCCGAGTTGGCAGAAGGTGACGAAAATAAAACCTACAAACTTGATCTATTTTTAGAAGCATCTTATTTGGAGCTCTGCGGTGAAGAAAAGATACTCATATATTTTGTTTTTAGTCTTGGAAGCCTGTAATGGTCCAATTAATTATTTTCTGAAGAGAGATAACAAGGAGAAAGCCATATAATGAAAACTATTGTTTCTGTTTGATTAATCTTTGATGTCCTCTTGTATTCTTTCTGCTTGATGTTCAGGTCACCCTCCTATGGCTAAAAGATCCTGTGCCTCTTCAGAAATCTAGACTTATTCGAAAGTGTGACACTTCATTTGAATATAACTGGTGTTCCAGTTGTTATAAAATGTCCATATAGTAGATTAATTGCATTTGAAATTATCCCGAAAACAAATGTAGAAAAATGTCAACCATGAAGTATCGATTCGTCCATGCACCAGTTGGATTTGATTTAAGTCATAATAAGACTGAAAGTTTAATAAATAAAGGAATCAAACAACTGAATCTCACCAAATAAAAAGGCAAGTAACTTCAGCTAGTATAGGTATAAGCCATTACATGTCACCATTTAGTTTTACATGAAATTTTTATACTTTAAAATGGCATAGGATCATTAACGTAACTGAGGATTATTTTGACCAATATGTAATCACATCCAGCTGTGTAATAAATAGGACTGTTTGATACAAAATTGTGGTATATATCAAATGAAGATCTATGTAAGGCCTTTATACTT
This sequence comes from Nuttallia obscurata, assembly GCA_032358795.1. Lineage (NCBI taxonomy): Eukaryota > Metazoa > Mollusca > Bivalvia > Cardiida > Psammobiidae > Nuttallia > Nuttallia obscurata. The sequence goes on along the minus strand of JAULCC010642201.1, from coordinate 14,901 downwards.
TGACTTTTATGGAATCTGTAATTGTCTGCTTTTTAATAGGTGTTAACTTTAACAGTACACCTCTGCTTAACTAATACTAGTATGTAGGGCAAGATGTTTGTAACTAACTGCTGTAACAGAGTTGGTATGTTATGTTATTGGATAGTAGGCATTCACCTCATTCCATAAGTATTTTCTACGGAAGAAAATGACTTTGATTCATACAACAGTAGCATTTGACGTGAAACAAATGATAATGGGTCACAGTGCTTTTGTAAAGTTGATTAATGTGTGAATTGAAGCACTTTTTTTTAATGGGTGCACCTTTTTTTAGGGTATGACATGTGTGAGTTAATGCACATTTTGTGAATGGGAGCACTTTTTAGAGGTTCTTCAGTTGTACACTCCAGGTATATATTTTTTGATATGGAGCACTTTTGTGCAAGTTTTTTTGCTGGACATTGCAATATGACTGAAATACTGTTAAAGCAATGTTAAATTCCAAATAAACAAACAAACAAGTATGTCAGAATTGCTGCACATTTTGTAATGGATGCACATTGTAAATTGTTAGGGTCGTGAAATGTTGCAGAAAAATCAACTGATTTTAAATAATTGACTTGGTTTTTCCACAGCAACTTTCAATTGACTTTGTTTTCCCACAGCAACTTTCAGTTGACTTGGTTTTCCCACAGCAACTTTCAATTGACTTGATTTTCCAGCAGCAACTTTCAAATGACTTGGTTTTCCCACAGCAACTTTCAATAAACTTGGTTTTCCCACAGCAACTTTCAAATGACTTGGTTTTCCTACAGCAACTTTCAGTTGACATGGTTTTCTCTCAGCAACTTTCAGTTGACTTGGTTTTCCCTCAGTAACTTTCAATTGACTTGGTTTTCCTACAGCAACTTTGAATTGACTTGGTTTTCTTGCAGCTACTTTCAACTGACTTGGTTTTCCTGCAGCAACTTTCAGTTGACTTTGTTTATTCGCAGTAACTTTCAATTGACATGGTTTTTCCACAGCAACTTTCAGTTGACATGGTTTTCTCTCAGCAACTTTAAGTTGACTTGGTTTTCCCTCAGTAACTTTCAATTGACTTGGTTTTCCTACAGCAACTTTGAATTGACTTGGTTTTCTTGCAGCTACTTTCAACTGACTTGGTTTTCCTGCAGCAACTTTCTATTGACTTGGTTTTCCTGCAGCAACTTTCAATTGACTTGGTTTTCCTGCAGCAACTTTCAACTGACTTGGTTTTCCCACTATAGGAGTTTACTTATTGCATCAGTGCTGCCTGCAAATCCATGGTTCAAATTATAGTTTAAGTGATCACATGTAAGCTATAAAGATAGCCATTTATCACATAAAACCTGAGGCTGACATTGTATTAAACCCATTGCTGAAATATTATATTAATACACTAGTGTATTATCGATATCTGCATCCCTGTCTGGCATTATGAAGTTATATAAAGCACCCGACTAAACTGGAAACCATGGTGACATCACTTTTGGCTAAAATAAGCACTTGTATAGAAGGAGGATGTAAATTTTGAGAAGTTAGTGTATAAATTTGACACATTTTTCTGTTTTATGTGATAAATAGAATTTACATTGATGTTTATCTATTATCAATTTCAGTTAATTCGTCAACTAGTTTACTTTAAATGATAATAAATAAACACGAATGTATGATCCTCTATTATCTCAGAGGTGAGATAAATATAGGGTCAATCTTGCACTGTACAGGAGGCTGTGGGTTCAAGTCTCCAATTGTGGGCCTTTTGTCGTGATCTTTGTCAGACACCAAAGTAATGCTAGTTAGCCGGAAAACAGAGTCAAAAGTGTTTCCATAATACTTAGACTTTTAACATAATCAAGCAAGAAAGTCAGTTTAACTTTATCAAATGAATGAATTGGGTTTTTTATGACACTGCAAAACAAAGTCATGTACAGTTTAGATGGTGCCATTGAACTGTTTAAATTAAAATAATCTGCATTAAACTAACATATTATTCTAGTAGAAGCTGCATGGTCGCAGATGAACTGTTTCCATTATACTTAGACTTTTAACATAATCAAGCAAAAAAATATTACTTCTAAATATTCATTTTATTATAAATTATTGATTGCCTTAGAACTGAATTCATCAGATTCTGGATGCACACAACACAGGGAAATAAATATTGGGTGTAAATTATTCAAATTGTGAGATAGTGGAACAAATTTTAACTGCACAATGGCAAGGCATTGACTGAATTTCTCTGTCTTTATGGGATTGTTCCTCCACGTGAAGGAGACAAGTAATTCAAGCAGATTTCATTTAAATTCCAAATCAGTTCTGGTTAGCATACTCCTAATACTACCTTAGATCCCAGCTAATTATCTTTCATTTGAGTTCTGTCAGTTTTTCTTTCCACCTAATTTCATGTAATTAGATTTGGAATTTCTTTACTGCTCTCTCTTTTGAGGACGGATTTAAATTGCCACTTTGTTTATCCTGAGAGTTAGGTTTTATTAGCGAAAGAAAATAACATTTTTTTTTTATCAGGGATAATGTCTAATGAATGTGAAATGTTAATTTTTCCATTATTGAAGAAACAGGAAAAGTTGAATAGCCTCTCTTTTGTCAGCTGATAAATTGTAAAATGCTTTTCTGTTTGTTTGCCGTTTCTTGAATATTTCAGTTGTATAGATTGATAACTTAGCCATTTTAAATGTAACCAATATCTCCTTATTACTCATCTCCTTTATAATACCCTAAATCTCCTTTAAACTGAACCCATCCCCTTTCTGCCTGCAAAATTATCTTCTATGTGCTTACTTGCTTCTTTTATATAGTCGTTAAGTATTCTTTGTACATATGAAAATATCTTTAATACTGACACAGTGTCCGAAAGATAAAATCATCTATTCCTTTGTACAAACTGAAATCTCCTTTATACATACTTGCAGATCCTTGATACATACATACTGGCATCTCCTTTATATCTTCTTTATACATAATTGTGTCTTCTTTGCACTAGTTCCTTCTTCTTTGTAGGAGCAGTCACCAACTTTGTACTAACTGGCGACTCTCTTGTACTTATCTGCATCTCCTTTGAACTAACTGACATATCCCCTTTGTATCTCCTTTATACATACTTGTAGCTTGCGCATGAGCCATCATCTATGGAAAACATTCACCTACACTGTACTAACTGGCCTCTCCATCATACTAACTGGCATCTCCTTTGTACTTACTGGCCTCTCCATCATACTAACTGGCATCTCCTTTGTAAGTAGATGCATCTCTGTTGTTTAACCAGTATTTCCTTTGTATCTTCTTTTTACTGAAATCCATCTCCTTTGTTTTAATGACATATCCTTTGACGTCCTTTGTACTCACTGACATCGATTTTCTTTGTCTTTACTGACATATCTGTTATATATATTTTTAGGATTTGTCACGAGTTGTCCTTTTAGATAAACTTTTCTGAAATGAGTCTCGAAAAAAGTTATTAAGCAATCTTTTTATTAAGGGATCCTTTGGTGAATTCAATAAATAATTTCTAGATGAGTTTCAGAAAAGTTTATCTCAAAGGACAACATCAGTGTCAGACTCTTTTTATCACATTACTAAAGGGCCCCCGTGGCCGAGTTGTTGTAGTTGTTGACTTGCAATCTTTCAGCCCCTCGTGACTGTGGGTTCGAATCCCGGTCTGGGCGCTTCGGATTTTTTAAGTGAGGATGCCTTCCAGCTGGCTTGCGGTAGATCAGTGGTTCTACCCGGGTGCACTCTGTGCTTGAAATAATGTACAGAGGTCCCAAGGGGTCTTCCTCCACCTGTAATTTTCTGGACGTCGGGATATGACTGAAATACTGTTAAAGCGAAGTTAAATTCCAAATAAACATACGAAACAAACAAACAAAATCACATTACTAAACAAACGCTGCTTTTTCGTGCAAACACGTACACATTTTGTTTTGGGGGTTTCCCAATGAATGGAACAACCAATGCATAGTTCTAATGATGTTTGGCAATGTTTTGTGAACCAAGTGGGTATCATGTAATAAACTAGTATTGCCTCTCTTCTTACTGGCATATCCTTTGACCATACTGTGATCTCATTTGTACTTTCCTACATCTCCTTTGTACTTGCTGGCATCTTATTTGTACTTTCCTACATCTCATCTGTACTTTCCTACATCTCCTTTGTACTTGCTGGCATCTCATTTATACTTTCCTACATCTCCTTTGTACATGCTGGCATCTCATTTGTACTTGCTGGCATCTCATTGTACTTTCCTCAATCTCCTTTATACTTGCTGGCATCTCATTTGTACTTTCCTACATCTCGTTTGTACTTGCTGGCATCTCATTTGTACTTTCCTACATCTCCTTTATAATAACTTGCTGCAACTCATTTGTACTTTCCTAAATCTCCTTTATACTTGCTGGCATCTCATTTGTACTTTCCTACATCTCCTTTGTACTTGCTGGCATCTTATTTGTACTTATTTATATGCTTCCTGGTTTGCTACCTATTCTTTGTAAGCATCTTAGCAGTCATATTGAAAATGAAGTGGTAACACCATAATATAAATAGTGGCTATATGACAAAGTGGTCATTCAATGCAGTAATTTATAAAATGATTTTTGTAAAATTTATTAAAAAAGGAGCCTTGGCAAGCTCTCATAAGTTTTAGTAAACCAGTTTAATAAATTCCAGTCGCAACATATTATTTCATTCAACTTGTTGGATAAATTCAATACTGCAAACACACGAATTTGATGGTCTATTTATCAGATAAACATTTAAACATTAATATATAAGGAAATGTAACATTCTCCTGCTTTCATTTTCCTCATAACAAATAAGGAAAATGAAATGTCACAGTGGTAATTGGGTTTAAATTTTACACTTACAAAATATAAGTTCTACAAAAAACACAAAAACACAAGACAGTCTTTACATTTATAACACCAAACCTTTCAGGTAAATAAACAAGTTTCAATTTGATGGTAAACCAATTTTTTAGAAATACCTTTTTATATTAAATTCGACAGTTTTCATGACGTCATATAATTATGTCATACAAATGATATTATGACTCCATATACATTTGCATATTACTTGCATGACCGTGTAAAAATCTGCACTGACATGTGATAAATGACATTATTTCATTAGGGCGATGACATCTATGGTATTACAGAAAATTCTCATCTCAAAGAATGGCTAATGCAGGGATTGGATGATCAGGGATCCCTGGATCTAAGGATGAATGCTGTTACGACTAATTACTATGTGCCGTGAAATTGGTGTTTATAACATTAGATGAGGAGGCTATATTATTTTTAAACTGTCTGATCTGATGAGAGGAAATAACAATTAAGTAAATATATTCTTACCTACTTTGTAATTAAGAACTATTGAGAAATTGGTAACTAAATTGATTTTCCTGATATGTTTTGTCTTATTTTATCTTGTTTTCCCAGGAGGATGGATACAATTAATCTGTCACACTCTAGACAGGGGTTTAGGGTAAACAATGTCATTGCCATGTCGTTATTGAGCAAACACATTTGTTTTAGGGCAAGAACTAATTTTAAGGGTGATACCTACACTTTGATTTCAAGATTCAAGATTCTTTATTCAGTAACGTAAAGTTTCTGGTTACATGAAACATATAACAGTGATTACTGATTATTGAGAAAAAATTATATGTTTAAGTTACTGAAAAAAATTCTTGAATCTTTACTTTTTACTTACTAAAAAAGAACTTCTCTCCCCTGTATATGTACATAGTGAAGATCTAAAACAGAAAGGTGTTGGCATTCTTCAAAAACAAATCGATTTGAAAACAAAATTTGATAAAGAGCTATCTATCTGTCCTATCTTGGCCTTGTAGTAGATGAAGTTACCTATAAGATATTGAAAGCTATGGGTCATCCCCTGGTTATACTAATGATTAAGTCAATACATAGCCAAAATAATTAAAATTACAAAAATCTGTCTTGAGATGTTGGACATATTATAAATCAGAGAAGTTGGACATATTATAAATCAGAGAAGTTGGATATATTATAAATCAGGGTAGTTGGACATATCATAACCATTGATTGGCTGAATCTGAGCATAAACTCAATTCTGACCAATTAGAGGCTTTAGAGACTTCTCATACTCAATGCACCGGGCCAGGTAATTGGCTGAAATTTAATTCCTGTTACGGATGTACACTACAGTTTCATACAGTGATCATGAAATACCTCCTGAACTGGGTCTGATGTTATAAAATCTCTTTTGAGCATGGACATAATCTCCTTGAGCATGGACACATTCTCAGAAACCAATGAGTGTGATTGTATGAAATAAATCCTATGACAAATTGCACACCACCACTGTGGGTTCGAATCCTGCATGGTCTGGTCACTTGGGATTTTTCAAGTGAGGGAGTCCTCCAGCAGGCTTGCAATAGGGGGATGGTTCTTCCAGGTCTGAAATAGTGTAATGGGTTTCCCCGGGTGTCTTCCTTCACCTGTAATTAGCTGGATGTTGCGATATGACTGCAATACTGATAAAACGACATTAAATTCATAATAAAAAAACAAACAAAAAACATTGCAATCAATAAAATGCAAGAAATATTGATTATGAGAAACAGTTATGCTCATGAGTTTTATAACTGCAGATCCTGTTTAGGAATTTTCCATAAGTTACATTTTACCTTCAGTCATATCACAAAAGTAAAATGCTTGAAACAAGTTATAGTGCTGCCTAATTGGTTAGCCCTATGTGACAGACACCCCTCCCTGGTCACATACTTACACCTGGCCAACCTGTACTAGAACTCCTTTTATGCTGAATTCTGAAGAGCCCATTGATGTAGTTGATAATATTATGATGTTCCTTGCTCTGAGGAGGGTGTTGGTTTATGCCTCAATCCAGGGGCCCTAATATCTACCTTCATTAGATACCAAGTAAAGATTGTACCCAGAGAGCTATTTGAAAGTGTTTCTATAAACCATAGGCTTTGATCATAAACAAGCTAAAAAAATAAGTGTTAACTTAACTCTAAACTATGGTGAATTTTGATAAGTAAATTAATTCCATCTTTTAACTCCAGTCTGAATATATCTTGCAGTCCAAGAACCGGGTAAACTCATTAATTGATAGAAATACTAATTTCCTTTTTTATATTCATTTATTCATAATGATGACTATCTATGGCAGGACTGTGTAATAGCTCTTGCAAAACTATGCAAATTCATCAGGTCATCAGTGCCTTCCACTTGAGTTATGAACATTTTGTTAACAATACCTATAGGCTTATGCCTAACACAATATACTTATGCAATGTCTGGGGAAAAAGATAGATATTGTTTGTTTGTATATGAATAATAAAACAGAGTATGAATGTTTCAGTACTGAAGAAAATTAAGGTGTATCCTGGGAGGTTAGGACTCCTACGCCATGTTGACTAGGTTGGTAAATAATGGGAATTACAAACTTTCAGCAAAGTCGTAAATTACCATTTAAACTGCTGATTGTCTTCCATGAGTAATGTGATCTGACAAAGTTTCAGCAGAATCTGCATACTTACACTATTATCTTATGCAAGTGTGGCTTCTCCATTCTCTTTTCCCATTAATCATCACTATGGGGATTTAGTATTTGAGGTTTTTCCCCTTCTCCAATTTGGAATAGAAAGGTTCTCAAGTTATTATTCCAAAGAGTTGTGCATCTAGAAGATGTAGAGTCATGAATCTTAGTAAATGGAGATAGAATCATGAAACTTAGTAGGTCAAGGGTCAAGATAATTGAAAACTGGAAGATGGTGTGTCATGTAACTGGATAGATTGGGAGTCAGTGAAAATAAGTAGATTGGGTGTCATGAAACAGAGAAATGGTAGATGGAGATTCATGAAATTGAGAAATGGTAGATTGAGAGTCATCAAAGTGAGAGCTAAGAATATTTTGATTCATTGAACTGAGAGCTGGTAGATGGAGAGTCATTAAACTGAGAACTGGTAGATGGAGGGTCATGAACTGAGAACTAGTAGATGGAGAGTCATGAAACCAAGAATTGGTAGATAAAAAGTCATTAAACTGAGACCAAGTAAATTGAGAGTTATGAAACTGAAATCTGGTAGATGGAGAGTTATGAAATTGAGAACTGGTTGATGGAGAGCCATTAAAATTGAGAACTGGTAGATGGAGAGTCATGAAACTGAAAACTGGTAGATGCAGAGTCCTTGAAACTGAAAAAACTGGTAGATGGAGAGTCATGAAACTTGAAACTGGTGGATGGAGAGTCATGAAACTGGAAACTGTAGATAGAGAGTAATGAAACTGAGAACTGGTAGACAAAAAGTCATTAAACTGAGACCAGGTTGATTACGAGTCATGAAACTGAAAACTGGTAGATGGAATGTCATGAAACTGAGAACTGGTACATGGAGAGTCATAAAAATGAAAACTGGTTGATTGAGAGTCATGAAACTGAGGACTGGTAGATGGAGAGACATGAAACTGAGAACCTGTAAATGGAGAGTCATTAAACTGAGAACTTAGTAGACAGAGAGCCATGAAACTAAAATCTGGTAGATGGAGGGACATGAAACTAAGATCTGAATGATATTGAGTCATTAAACTGAGAACTGGTAGATGCAAAGTCATGAAACTCAGAACTGGTAGGTGGAGAGTTGTGAAATTGAAAACTGGTAGATGGAGAGTCATGAAACTGAGAACTGGTAGATGGAGAGTCATGGAACTGAAAACTGTAAGATGGAGAGACATGAAACTAAGATCTGAATGATCTGGTTGATGGAGAGTCATTTAACTGAGAACTGGTAGATGGAGAGACATAAAACTAAGATCCGAATGATGGAGAGTCATTAGACTGAGAACTGGTAGATGGAGAGTCATTAAACTCAGATCTTAGTAGACAAAGAGACATGAAACTGAGAGCATGTAGAATGAGAGTCATGAAACTAGTAGATGAAGAGTTATTTAACTGAGAAATGGTAGATGAAGAGTCTTAAAACTGAGAACTGGTAGATTGAGAGTAATGAAATTGAGAACTGGTTAATTAAGAGTTATGAAACTGAAAACTGGTAGATGGAGAGTCATGAAACTGAGATCTGGTAGATGGAGAGACATGAAACTGAGAACTGGTAGATGCAGAGTCATGAAACTGAAAACTGGTAGATGGAGAGTCATAAAACTGAAAACTTGTAGATGGAGAGACATGAAACTGAGGACTGGTAGATGCAGAGTCATGAAACTGAAAACTGGTAGATGGAGAGTCATAAAACTGAAAACTGGTAGATGGAGAGTCATTTAACTGAGAACTAGAAGATGAAGAGTCATTAAACTGAGAACTGGTAGATGGAGAGTCATGAAACTGAGAACTAGTAGATGAAGAGTATTGAAATTGAGAACTGGTTTATTTAGAGTCATGAAACTAAAAACTGGTAGATGGATAGGCATTTAACTGAGATCTTGTAGATGGCGGGACATGAATTAGAGAGCTGGTAGATTCAGAACCATGAAACTTAGAACTAGTTGATAGGGAGTCAAGAAAATGAGAACAGGTTGATGGAAAGTCATGACACTTAAGAACAGGTTGATGGTGAGTCATGAAACTTAGAACTTAGTAGATGGAGAGTCCTGAAACAAAGTAGATCGGATGTCATAATGGAGAACTGAGAACTTGTACATGGAGAGTCATTAAACTGAGAACTGGTAGATGAAGAGTCATGAAACTAGGAACTAGAAGGTGGAAAGTCATGAAACAAAGTAGATTTGGAGGCATGAAATTTAGAACAGTTTGATTGAGAGTCATGAAATTGAGAACAAGTAGGTTGAGAGTCATGAAACTGAGAACTAAATAGATGGAGAGTCATGAAACAAAGTAGATTGGATGTCATAAAACTGATAACTGATGCTGGAAAATCATTATGGGTTTACAAGCTGGAAAACATAACGGTCTCAGATGCTGAAAAAACATTCTGGCCTCAAATGCTAGAAACAGCATGATAAACATAATGGCCTCAGATGCTGGAAAATGCTGGAAAAACATAATGGCCTCAAATGCTGGAAAAACAAAATGGCCTCAGATGCTCGAAAAACATAACGGTCTCAGATGCTGGAAATCCAAAAAGGCCTCAGATGCCGGAAAATGCTCGAAAAAAACATAATTTCCTCAGTTGCTGGAAAAACAAAATAGCCTCAGTTGCTGGAAAATGCTTGGAAAACATAATGGCCTCAGATGCTGGAAAAACATAATGGCCCCAGATGCTGGAAAATGCTGGGAAAACATAATGGCCCAGATGCTGGAAAATGCTGGAAAAACATTATGGTCTCAGATGCTGGAAAAACAACATGGCCTCAGATGCTGGAAAATGCTTGGAAAACATAATGGCCTCAGATGCTGGAAAAACAAAAAGGCCTCAGATGCTGGAAAATGCTCGAAAAGATAATGGCCTCAGATGCTGGAAAAACATAATGGCCTCAGATGCTGGAAAGCACTAGTAAAACATGTTTGTCTCAGATGCTGAAAAACAAAATGGCTAAGATGCTGAAAAAATAAAATCACATTAGATACAGAAACAAACATAATGGCTCCAATAAAAATTATGCCTAAAACCTGTTATGGTCTCAGATGCTAGAAAGATGCTTGAAAAGCATTTTTGCCTTAGATGCTGGCTGTATCAACAGTGTTATTGCCAATACTTGCATAATGGTATCATCTCCAATGCCATTTGTGACCGAGTGCCTGTGAAATAACAATCTCTTGGGGCACTATATTTGTCTGCAGAGGTGGCTGAAAGTATGATGGCCTAATTAAACATGCATGAGCTTTGACATATGCCAGTGATAAAATTATCTGAATGGGTAATCATGTTACCATAAAATGACTTGGGTAACAAGTTATTACAGAAATGCTCACACATGCATGTGTTCAACAGTTTTGACACCTTAAAGAGAGAGAGAAGGATTGATTCATACAAACTTTTATCTGTCTAGGTGACCTTTACATATGTAACCACCAAATGATCAGAGTAATGAAACTTTCAGATAATTAAAAAAAATAATTTGTTATTGACTGATGTTAACCTTTTATTTTGAGGATACAGTCTGGACCCAGTCGTGCTAACACCGATACTTCGAAAAATCCAATTCTTTGAAATCATTCCTTGGTCCCGTTTATCCTGCCTATATTATTTATATGTATATTCTATCTCACTGGTTCGAAATCAGCTAGTACGAAATTCCCATTGGTTCGAAAGTGTTATGAAGTCTCGTGTGCTTAAATTTCACGCAAATACGACCATGTTGTTCAAAATCATGGTTTTCACACCTCTTCAAAAAAAATTTCCCAACATCCCATCGATTGCCCTTTGTTTGCAGGTAGCAGCACGCGACAACATTTGAAAATTGTTTGTTTGTGAAAATGGCTCTATATGCCTATAACAACAGGATTAAATAATAGAAGATCCACCTGCACTAAATGAGAAATTTGATTACACGTAATTATAGGAATTATGAAAATGACATGAACGTTTTACTGAATTATGTTGTTGTTTCCATTTCCGTGTATTATAACTGTAAGGGTTATGAAGATATTTCAAAGTGTGTTTTTGATGATAGAGTTGTCATAATATACACCTGCAAGTAATGCATGCATGCCTAGCAGCTATATGACTGGTATAAAAAACAGTGTATGAACAAATGTAAGTCTTATAAAGTTTATTTATCTTCACATCGAACATAATAAGAAAAAAACGAATTTAAATTGACTGTTCTTTTTAAAGGACATCGTGAAGAAAGGGACATCCATTTCATGCTGAATAAGGTACATTATAAAGATAATTACACTACATATATAATTGCAATGCAATTTTCAATACATCGAAATTCCAGTTGTTCGAATAAAAAATATCAGTCCTGGCGACTTCGAACTATCGAGTCCAGACTGTAGTTATTTATCACATAAAACTTCCTCTGACAAGTGTGTATTAAACCCATGACTTTAATATCATAACATACTGGTGTACGGATTATTGATATTTGCATCCCAGTTTGGCACTATGAAGTTCTTTAAAGTGCCTGACTAAATTAAAAACTACGATGACGATGACGTCACTTTAAGCAATAAAGTCAACAGATGATGTTTAAATAAGCAGTCCTATAGAAGAAGAATGTAAACATTAAGATGATTGTATTGATTTGACACATTTTCCTGTTTTATGTGATAAATAGAATCTTACATAGTGTTTATTTATTATCATTCTCAGTAAACTAGTTGACTAATAACATTTTGTTTCAGTCAACTCTTCAATAAAACTGATAATAAATAAACACTCATGTATAATCCTCTATTTCTTTGCCTGATTACATGACTTGCTTGTTACTTTATTTTGAATTAAAGTCACACCAATACATTGCAGGTCATATGGCGAAATTTCTAGCTATTTCATGTTTAAGTGAGTGTGAGTGAGTGAAATGGGGTTTTACGGCACGTCAGCACACAAAAGCTATGTTGCGCAGGAGTATGTATGTGGTGAATGCAATGGTGTTTGCGTGTCGATGTTTGGTGGGTTTCTACCACCTTGCACTCTCAAGCAGTGGGTGTATTCTATCCTCCCCCCCCGTCCCACAGGGGGTTCATGTTTAAGTCTTTTAAATAACCACCAACCTTCCTCACATGGAAGATGATTGTATCCTCACTCCCAGAATGGAAATTTCAATTGTGGCAACCCTTATATGAAACTACACAATACACAAGTTTGTATGACATTTGATCAATTGTTTTTATTCAGTACCAAAGTTACAACATTAAGCGGTTATGTGTTACCAGTCTTAAGTTTCTTCCCAAGATCTGCAGCTCTCATATCACTGTCACAAATTATTACAGATGAGACCTTTTATCTTTTGAGAGGTATTCAAAGAAAGCAAGAATGTATAAGAATTTCCCTTCCTCTTTGTCTGTAATGTTATCTCTCCAGATTTAACAGCCCTCATTAGCAAAATTATGATATTTCTCTTAAAGTTCAAAAATGCAAAATATGTCACCTCTGTAGAGCATCAACCTGTCTACAAAGCTTGCACTGTTTAGTGAAATCTGAAAATTGATATACCTTGTAGTAGTGTCAGCAATAAAGTTGATATCATAAATTATATCACATATTCAAATATTGGATATAATGTAGATATATCTTATCACACAGAAGTGTATAACCTATATCTGAAACAAGAATCTGTGATTGCAGTGTCAGCATCAAATCTGATATCAGAAATGATATCACATTCAAATGTGGATATATATTATATCACACTGAAGTGTATAGCAATTTCTGAAATTTAAATACCTGTTTGTTGTGTCAACATTAATTCTAATATCAGAAATAATTAAAAATATTGGATATTAACCATATATATTATATCATTCTGAATGTATAGTGAAAGAAGAATTTTGAACATCTGATAGCATTGATAAAATTATATTTGATATCAGAAATGATATCTTCAAAATATAAAGCTGATATGTTATATCACACTGACGTGTGTAGTGAAAAATGAAATCCAAATACCTTGTATCAGTGTCAACATCAAATTTGATAACAGATAGGCTATCACGATATTTGAGATATTGGATGTAGAGTGTATATATTATATCTCACTTAAGTGTGTAGTGATATCTGAAATTAGAATCTGTGCCAGCTGTGTCAACATTAAATCAGATATCATGAGTGACATCACATATTCAAATATTGGAATTTACTGTATATTTCATATCACACTGAATGTATAGTGAAATAGAAATTTTAAATACCTTGTACCAGTGTCAACATTATATTTGATATCGTAAGTGATATCACATTCAAAATATTGGATTTAAACCATTTTTTTTACCATTCTGAATGTATTGTGAAATATGAATTTTTTAAACACCTTGTAGCGGAGATAACATTATATTTGATATGAGGAAAGATATCACATATTCATAATATTGGATATATTGGATATAAAGTGTATATATCACATTGAATATATAGAAATAACTGGTAACAGTGTCAACATTTAAAAAGATACCAGAAGTGATATCACATCATCAAAATATTTGATTTAAAATGTTGAATATCATCAATGAGTGTATAGTGACATCTAAAATTTGAATTTGTGTTGAAAAAGTGATATCAGCAATATCATCACAGTTGATATAACAAATGATTACCCAATTGAAAATATTGGCCATAAATTAGGGAGACATGTACAGATATTTGAACATACAAAACTAATTTTGATTAAAAAAATGTCAATTGACGTTATGTCAGAACAATTTGTGTTTCCAGACAGTCACACTGCAGGCTTATGATAGGCAATAAAGTGTGTGCCTATTTGTGGTCTGTTCAGACAAATTGTCCTTTCTGATGGGTCTGCTGAGGATAAAACTTCATTGTTAGAGATGTACAATTACATCTGATTTGGATACCGTAATTATAAAAACATAAATGTACAATTTTTATATCTTTCTTTTATGTCTTATGAACATGTGTGCATTGTAATAAGAAAAGAATATAGGCCATGTCTAAAATTTTCCCTGCCTAAGTCTGATCGGTGAGTGTGATATGAAATAGTTATTGAAATATGATAGGAATAAAGATAGAAACTACAATACTATCGAACTCCTGGAGCATAGTAGTGATTAGAAGTACTGTAACTACCTCTGATTTGTTAAAACTCTACTGCTTGCAATATTCTATGCCGCTAGACATAAGACATCATACCTATACAGTACAGCTCGCGCGAAATTTGCGTTTCCCACAGTCCCGCCGCGGGGAAAATTGGTCTCGCGCGGCATTTCCCCGCGAATCAGTTTTTCTGTCACCGCGTGATTTCGCGGCGATCTGCGCGTCATTTCCCTCCGTTGC
>JAULCC010642090.1:0-10287 GCA_032358795.1 Nuttallia obscurata | reverse complement strand
CTAACAAACGGCAAATCATAACAACCTGGTTAACATGACCTGACAAAATAAATATTTGTTGGTTAAACTATATGTATGGCACATACTGTACGTTAAACTATATGTATGGCACATACTGTACTATGTCTTTGCAAACAAAGTTCATAAGCTGTTTTTTCTTAAAAACAGTCATAACCGGTTAACATGTTCAAATGTTATATATGTTTTCGCTTGAGGACCTAGTTACTTGGTTTTTTAACTATTATATGGTAGTTTATTTCTTGTTAAGAATTGTTTTGATGTTCACTGTGTTTAAGGCATAAACAAACTAGCCTAGTAAAGACAATTAGGAACAAAGCTTACATGTATTTGAAAACACATGCACGTGTGTGTTTATGTATCATTAAACAAACAACGTTTTGTAAGTCTTTTATTTTGCCGGGAACTGTCTAATGGGCAAGGTTCTGTTTTAGTTATATTGCAAAGAATCTGAAAATAGTGTGTGATCAAATGATTTATATAATCGAATTAAAGAATTAAAGCAAAAAGTGTGTTATAGCCAGCTCGAAATACTACAGAATCAAGCATCAAGAAAACATATTTTAGTTGTGAACCTTACTTGAAATATATATGTAAGCAAAGATACGGTCTTGGCTAAAGCAACAAAGCATCATTTTAAGGTTTTTGCGTTTTATGTAAAGATGATGAATACTGAAAAACAATTTAAAACAGCGTCTTACTTCCTATTTAAACCAATACAATTGCCTTTGCCTTTTTATATACACAGTAACTCATGTGTGGTGATGTTATAAGCACTAAATGATACGCTTAAGGCGGGATATAGATAAATTATAGTTTCAAACCAAGCAAAGCATGAGTTACTTATCCGGTTTGAAAGCTATAAAGATGCTATCGAACGACCGTCAGATTATTTTGAATTAATAAAGACTGTCTTGCTTACAAAGTGTCGTTGAAAGTTCGAAACAATGCGAAATGTTATCATTGTAGTAAATAAACACTTATTGTGAGGTATAACGTAAATATGACATAAGTGTTTGCTCTGTCCAACATTTCTCTGGAGCGGGTCCATGATGTAAACAAGAAGCATTTTATAGAGACATTGAGGACGACAGAGAAAGACGTACTCGACAGTGTTTCTACAAGTGAAAGATTTTCAACATAATCAAGCTAAAATAAGTTAGTAAAACCTAAACGACATTAGACAAATACATTCGAGTCGTTTAAGTACATTGTGGGCCATTTGATTGCCTTATCCTTGATATCCTTGATATCTATTTCTCTGATATTATCAACCTATATTGCAATATTCTGGATTATGATGAATAGCACTTTAGGTATTGACGTCTTTGAATTACCTAACCTTATTCATTTTATGAGTGTAATATGGGGGAGAACAGAACATTCTAATGGGTCTGTCTGTAGAGTTTGCCTTCCGACAGTCATGATGACCTAAATAATAAGATGGACTGTCCATAGAAAACATTTTGGAAGTCATTAGTTGTACAGACATTAGGCAATAAAGCAGACGGTTATGACCACGTTTTATTTTGTCTATGATGGACGAAAACCCTTTTTTACATCATTCTGCCAGTTTATTTACAACGGTCACGTTATTTATGTCTGGGAAGGCAGCGGTTGTTGATGTGAACCTTGGGTAGACTAGTCGACCTCTGTGAGATAGTCTGATCCTCAACGAGAACTGACCCTTTGCTGACTAGTCGACCACTGTAAGACCTTCTTAACACGAACGGTCTAGGACTGAGTGTCTTCTGCCGACCTTTACAATGACAGTTGATCCTGATCGATCATAGAACGGGTTTTGAGCGGTCGAAATTTGCACGGACTGCCAAACTTTTGAGCATGTCTGTTGTTCATCTTGTGTGATGGAAAGTCATTTCTCGCAATCGGAATCCGTGATTAATAAGTAAATCTTATACTCTCTTAGGTCTTCGCCACTTTTGGTTGTTGGTTCGAATTCCTCACGGCTTTGGTACACTTTTGCATATGATTAAGCAATATACAAGTCTGTGGAAGTAAATGCTGTTTTATCCAAGGACCAAAGTGTTCTTGCAACCATAAAATAAAACTGCAGAAGTTGGCATTTAACATTTACTGTTTCTGTGTGACTTCAAAGCAATACAAACAAAAACGACACCTTTAGTTACAGACACCTACTCTATTATTTACAAATCGAAACCATCCTTCATTTGGCAGAAACATTACGAAATCACAAAACAACATACTGGCACTTTAATCATATAATGCTGAAGTGAGATCAAATAATATACCTGAGCAGAACTGTCACCAGTGAAAATATACAGTCTTGTTTCAAACAAAACTCTACATTATGCAATGTTATGAGCATCATAAATCTACCTACGACGGTTTTATAGACATTCGTATATAATCTGAGTCGGTTTTGCTACTTTCATTACCAATTCTTACAACACAATTACAATAAATTGCAGAAGCCTCTTTAAATGCTAGAGTCGTTTAACAATTTCGGGGGAAAATAACATATTCGGAAAAACCTTGATAAGAAACGCGTAGCAAAATGAGGCAGCTCTTCGCAATATCAACTTGCCTAAGAGCTGCCATAAATAAAGATAACGGGAACAATAGAACTTGAAATAATTCAGGGTCATGGAATAAACATTATAAATCTAGGATTTAAAGCTCATAAAACGATTGAATCATACTTTTTCTTTCGTGCCTGGAGAACATAAATCGGGAATTCATTTGTTATATGGGTTACGTTTTGCATCATACAGTGATATAAAATGTTTCTTCAATCAAAACAAGACTTGAAACATTTCAAACAGATTTTTTTAACATAAGAAAAAGAATGATGTATATAAATGTTATAAAAACATTATTTGCGTAATAAGATGGACATATCTTCGATATAAAAACGTGTGGAAACTAAGAATATTACATATTTTGTTGGACGTCATTTTCACACACAAGTAAACTGTATTGAATGGTATGCTTAAATATTCTTTATTACCTTATGTGATATGCTATATTATACTAATTATAATTGATTTCGCAAAACTGTATTGTGATAGCAGGTGAAATTTTAATATACATAGAAAATGTGCTATGTCAGTTGTCAATGTAAGGATTATTTGCAGCAGTTTATGAATGAATGATATAAATCCGAGCCTGTTGTGCGACAAAAAGCTGTTTCTTATTGTGAGCATCCAGCATACTGATTCAGCATCTAATGTCTTAAAAATATCCTGTAGCTGCCTTAGTGAAAAAGGTTTCATATAAACAACACGTTGCAAGGTATAACGAACCCTCTAGTATTTCGGAAGTCATAAACTCTCCTAAAGCAATAAAATTGATTGTAAGTTAATCAAAGTGTTCAGGTAAAATCTCTTGGATTAGGTTTATGGGAATGCAGAGATAACGGGTTCCCAACTACATTATCTATTTTATAAAGGCTCTCTGCTCCTGTCTACGTTTAAATAGATTATTTTAAGATAAGGTATTTAAAATCTTTGGATGAATTTAAATGCACTTTGAAAAATCCAAGGCAAATTTCAATATGACAAAGAAGACGCGATTGTTTGTTTTTTCTAGTAATATAATATGAAAAAATACCGCCCACCGGCGGCGTCTATTTCAAAAGCAATATTACCCTCTAATACAATACATCCTAAAGCTGATATAAAAGACCGGATAAATCTATATAAAGGAGCTTCAACAGTACTTGTACGGGAAATTTATTTAAATACGCTTTATCAAAATTGATCAAGCCAAATAGTTTATTGGAAAATATGGCACCCATTTTCAGGTGGGCGCCTCAGAACGAGCATAACTCGTTTGTTTGTTGTTTGGATTGACATTAAAGACATCAGATATGCAGGTACCTCATGGTTCTAAACAGTCAAATGTTATTTTGTTATAAATTGTGTAAAAAGAGTATTTAAGAACAATAAAATCTAAACGGATCTGTTTATCTGAGCCTTACCGGTATTCTCTCAGCTTGTTTTACTGTTTGCTGCTCGGTGTAACACGTCTGAGGTTCAGTATTATTTGCCAATTTCAGGAAAAGATAAAAGTGTAGTTGTTTACCGAGTAAATTGAATGATATATTGCACCTTAATTAGTATAATCCATCATGTTGTTTTATAATTTTCTTCTGCATATCAAAAAACGTCGACGTCGTTGAAAGAGTTTTGGAATTAGCGATAATTAATCATGAAAACATTATGTATTTCAGGTTTCACTGATAAACTAAGTTTTTTGAACAACTAATACTAAAACATTAAAAAAACTCGTATTCGTTAATATTGATATATTTATCAGTATTAATGCATGAGCTAGTTCCAAAAGTTAAAGAAATAAATCTTATCCCCCATTGTATAAAACGCAACATAGAGTTACCATATTATGATATGAAATATCAATTAAGAAGACCATAAATAAAGCGACTTTTAAGGGCGTCAATGCAATTATTTAAAAAAAAAAGTCATTTTCTTGACCGTTTATAAAGTCTTCCTCTGCATGTTTGACGTCATTATCTGACCAAAAGTGGGTACCTGAAATGGCCTCGTTAATTTTGGAAAGAGATGAAAGTCTGATGGAGATAGATCAACGATTAAGGCGGGTCCTCAATCAATTCAAAGCCACAATCGTTAATGGCAGCCATGGCAATGTCAGACTTGTGAACAGGGACACTTATCTGGTGGAACAACACACCTTTATTGAGTTTTCCGCGGCACTTGAATCTAATATTTTCTCTCAACTGCCTAAGAAGTTGTGTATAATAATATGTGCCATTGATTACTTATTTGTTCCTTTTGTAGATAATCTACCATCAGAATACCATCTTAACACCTGCTGAACTCCTTCAATACAAGACTCACACATTATCAATCACTCCTCGTAGATTAACACTAACGATGCAGTACTTTAACCTCGTGTGATTTACTACAAAACAACTATGACTTTCCTTTGTCTTGTTTAGACATCTTCTCAACACTCTGACAATCGATAATGGCAAGTTTTGAGATAAGATTTATACGTTTCTATCATTCTTTGTATAATAATATAAATAATAGAATTAGTAAATATAGTTAGCTCATGCACCTTAACATTGTTTTGGACGCCCTCCATTCGCGGCGAAATATCACGAATGCGTATCGTGATGTGATTTAAGCAATTTATTTGTTTTTCAATATGTACCACAAAGTTCAATGTGTACCAAAAAGTT
Organism: Nuttallia obscurata; assembly: GCA_032358795.1. Lineage (NCBI taxonomy): Eukaryota > Metazoa > Mollusca > Bivalvia > Cardiida > Psammobiidae > Nuttallia > Nuttallia obscurata. The sequence goes on along the minus strand of JAULCC010642090.1, from coordinate 5,063 downwards.
CAATATGTACCACAATACGTGTGATGGCATCTGCGTGTGTGCATATACATGTGTAAATGAGCCTACATTGCCGTACCGATAAATACTCGATTTTTGAATTTGTTACTGCGTTTCTCGTATTTATAGTAGCATAGGAAACATCAAAGAGACCCATTATTGCTATATAAACCTCGTCTGACTTGTAAAATGTTACATTTTTGCGATTTTGAGCTTCAGTGGTCAGTCTTTAAACGTATTGACAATAGTAACTATGTGTTTTATTCCACTTAGTTTATGTCCGAAATGCAAGTATTGACGCACAACATGCAAGTCGAATATATCAAATATTGTTCATCTCCATATAAATACACATACTTTTGCTAGTATCAGGAATATTAAGTGCTTAACCTTTTCGCCGCCATGGACGCGAGTAACTCGGCGTCTCATCAGGGTCCAAACTGTTAAACATCCTGGTTCTTTTTTAAAGAAAATTCAAGTAATATCTACTTTAAACATTGCGGCAGACGACAAAAGATGCAGACGACAATTTTTGGCGCCAAAAGGGTTGTTACACTGACACAGTAAAGTTCAATTTGCGACATTTCCTGCTTTTTGTGAAGGAGGGAGACCAAAAAATTTCCTTGGTAGAACCACAGACATGGCGCAAACTAGCTTTAAAGCTACCTCATATTAGCGATGTATCCTTCGAGCAGGGACTCGAACACTTAAACATAAAGCCGACAAGGCTTCATGATTTCAAATAAACGACACCAACCGCTCAGCCACAGAGGTCCGGTAATATGTAGATCATTGTTACATTACAAATCATATGTAAACATATTGTGCGTGTGCCGTGCACTGAATACTGTCTATTTTCTACACCATTGCTACTGATACAGCTGCTCAACACCGTTGCAAGTATCGGTAGTTTAACAGTTTCCAATTAGTTTAAGGCGAATAACTTTAAGTGAGCTCAATCATAAGCAAAATAAAATGTTTAATAGGTTATTAACACATTTAACAACATGATGTAGTGTGCAATTTGCAATATAAATTGCTTCTTATTGTTATTAGGATAATTTGATGAGGCTGTTTAAGGAAACCTTCATGTGACATGCAAATGAAAAATGTAGGATCTTAATTTAATATGAGAGAAGCGATTTAAAAATATTTAAAGTCACTGTAAAGAAAGAAAAACATATAACTTCTCATTGTACATAGTGTACATGTATATCTTATATCCATTCTGTTAAATTGCAACATAAATCTTCAATGACAAAGCACTATTCATATGTGTGTTTACACATACTGATTAGAATATCCCATCGATGCTGTTTATACTTGTATGCTAGTAACTTAAATGTTCCACTTCAAGGATATCAATAATCTAATTAAAACATGCCATTGACCTCCAGTGATAAATAAGGTATACAAAACACATTTAATGATACAACCTCGATAAATGCTCATATATACCAAGACATTAAATCAGATCTAAATGACTTTTAACAATATGTTACATAACTATGATTATATCATATCTGCTTCATACGTTATGTCATAAAATACTGAACTTATTTGGATCATTGCATTTATTGAGTGTTGGCCAAAATATATGACTGGACATTTTGTAAACGTGTAATTTATTTCTGGCCGACGTTGTACATTACATTACTTACAAACAGTACACTACTCAAAACATCTCGTGTGATAGCGGTGTAATTCTTTTTGCAGTTTTAATAGCTTTGGGAGCAAATGTTTGTAAAAAGGACAAGTGGAAGAAATTGAAACTCGTTTTTTTCAATGATAATTTTCAGTTTAAATTTTAAATAAACAGTTGTACGATTATAGGACTGATGAAGGTAGATTCAATTAAGAATTTTTTTATCATTTATCAATATCAAACTTCAATAATCATAGTTCATAGTTTGAGATCGAACATAATTTGTTTTGTTTAAAGTCTTTTGTTTGCATATATATAGTTCATTATTATTCTGTATATATAATGGAAAATAATGTACGTGTCATGCATATGTTAAATAAATAATAGCCTGAACATGTTGTGCCAATAGTCTTTGTTTAGCTGGTCCTCATTGATCACAATCCTTCCTTTCCCCGACACCAACAATCATCGAAGAGGCTTCTATTAAATTCAATCAAATAAATATGAACGTAAAAACAATCATGAGACAAACATAATAACAATGTTTATTAACGTCTCATCAAATGACATCAATAAATAATAGATATGACGTTATATCAATAGCCTGACTATTTACTTTTCAGCGTGCATATATATGTCATACAGAATACATGTGTATTATTTTGAGTAAGAATCGACGAAAGATTTCAATAACTATAAAGCATCCCAACAAGGAATGCTATTTAAATTATTGGAATTGTGTGTGAACTGAACAAGAAAAGGTCGGTATTTTAAGACAAAATAACTGATTAAGAAATGTTAGAGGTACACAGTATGTTATGGTTTCAAATTTAAGTGTACTAGATATAAAACTGAAAATGAGGATTACAACACAAAACTTATGTATGTATGAAGTATCACAAGATCTAGCTTATTAATATAGTTATCATTTGTAAATTTAATTCGAAATGACAAAGGCCATGCCGAAGACTTTATTTAACTTTAGATCAATTCTTTATGAAACAGATGTTAATGATGTCATCAAAGGCTCATTGCACAGATGGTAGCTGGAATGTATTGACACATGTGACGCATTTGTATGTATTTTCTGTTATCTTTTTTTTAATTTCACTTGTAAACTACATACTGAATATGCCGATCTAACCACAATCCGCGTTTGAACTGACTTTTACCAAAGCAGTATTTGAAAAAGAAATAGAGTGGTCGCTTTTTTAATCCTGTCTGAAAGTTGTTTATATTATGAAGGAGAATAAGATTGCCACAATTGTTAAATACTGCCAATATCATAATGTTTTTCATGCATTCAGTTATTTTTTTATTTATTTTTTCATGCACTTACACATTCTAGACTTATACGAAAGATGCGGAGAAGTTATCGTTTAATTTCAGCAAGGTATCTGTTTCTTAATCTTAATTACCTTCGTTAACCCATTAAACGTGAATAACTACAAGTTCAATCATTGAATTTAAACATTAAAGCATTTAAGATATATGTCAGCAGATATAAAGATGGTGTAGGTTTTATAAATAAGCATACTCTTTACTTGTCATTTTAACAGTGAGAACGGTTCTATCAGTTATCCTAAACCATTTTTGTAATGTTATAAGCAAATATTCCGTAACAGTGTTTCCACATACATTTCAAATGAGTCGATTTCACTAACATATTTCTACTTTTGTGCAAACTAAATTTTACGTTCATCATCTAACAACTGCATATGTTTTGATTATATCGTCACATGATTTAGCTATTGAAACAGGGAGATACTTCAACGTGCATAGAGACAATAGAATATGTACAAACTTCAATTCAGGAATGATAGAAAATGAGTACCACCTCCTTCTTGTATGCCCTAAATACTATAATTTAAGATCGAACTATATCAAAAGATACTATTATACATGGCCAACGTTGCAAAAATTTACGGACTTATAATCTAACAAATCAAAATTATGTATTAGAAATTTATCAAAATTTATTTACTATGCTTAACAGTGAAACTAGTGTTGTGATCCATTCACTATTTACATGCTCTTCTGTTAAATCCATGTAAATGCCTACTTTTCTATTATATTCTTGCTATTAGCATATTAAGAATATGCTTTATGCAATAAATATATTGAATTGAATTGATATATCAGTAAAGATCTAAAGTTTTCATATACATTTCAAATTTGGCAATTTTACTTACAAATTTCTTCTTTAGTGCAAAATAAGTTTTTCGTTCACCATCTAGCAATGTCATTTGCATTGATGATATCACTAAAGATCTTAAATCTTCCCTCTATTTTTATCACCATCGTTGCTTCTAAACTATTTTAGCTGAATTTAACCAGACCTAACATTGCTATTTCTGATTATGGCACTGAAATTGTGTTTGTTTGCATCCATCGCCAATCTTTTGAAATAAGGAGTTTAATTTTGCATTGTTTACAGAAGATGGGCATCTGTGGTTAAAACTGAATTAAGTTTAGTGACTGTTTCATATCTGCAGTTGATTAGATCTTTGCCGAGGTTCATGCCAGCGGCGCTACCTGCACTCATTTGCACGATGTGCGTTTCATTCAGCGGAAATTATTCCATTACGTGAAGTAAATGAGTAAAACGGTCGCATGGTTTCATTGGTTCAATGATGAGAGAAGAAAGTCATACTTTTGAACAAAGAATATAAAAAGAAACGGATAAGTAATAATACTCAAGACAACACTTGTGCAAAATGCATAACGGCTGAATTATGTTGTTGTTTCTTACACAGGCATCATGTTAACATTAATCTTTGCAATGCAAATTAACAAATATGTTTGCATTTCCATACGTCCCATTAAACTGTTTCATGTTTATATTGAGAAAGTTTACGTCTAAGAAAAAAACACGTTCTGTTATTATACAAAGTTTAAGATATTATTAGTGTGTCTGTTATTTATGCTCATTTTGTTCCTTTGCTCTACACTGCTGTTTCCAAGTACAGTATTTAGCGTCTTCATTAAACTTTCATTACAGTATCTATTTGGGGACATCAGAAAGAATTATCGGGCGGTGAAAGAAGAATCTACGGAAATTGGTTTTGAGCCGACAGTAGAAAACCTTTATAATCTAGTATTTATTACTTTTGGTAGGGCATACATTATGGAGGGATAAAATATATACCATACCATGAATTTCTCGTAGGAAACGGTGTCACCTTATATTTAGTATATACATCGAAATAAACGCATACTGTACAAGGCTATTAGTGTTCTATACTAATTAACAGTTACCAAATATTCTCTTCCTTTATTCATCAACATACTATCACGATTCTTAATTGCATTACAGATTATAGCTTTCATTGTTTCATCGAAATATAAATAGCTTTGTCAGTGTAAGATTAGTTAAGTTTAAACATATCTATTTGCCGTACACGTGTCTCCTGACAGAAAC
>JAULCC010641979.1:0-13904 GCA_032358795.1 Nuttallia obscurata | reverse complement strand
TGCAGCATTTGCATTGTCTTTAGTGCAGCTATACTTGCATTGTCGTAATTGCTGATGTATTTGAAATGTCAGAATTGCTGCGGTACTTGCATGGTCATATTTACTGAAGTACGTGCATTGTCAGCATTGCTGCGGTACTTGCATTGTCGTATTTTCTGAAGTACTTGCATTGTCAGAATTGCTGCGGTACTTGCATGGTCATAATTACTTAAGTACTTGCATTGTCCGAATTGCTGCAGTTCTTGCATTGTCAGAACTGCTGCAGTACCTCCATGGTCATTATTACTGAAGTACGTGCATTGTCAGAAAAGCTGCAGTACTTGCATTGTCAGAATTGCATCAGTACTTGAGTTGTCATAATCAAAATATCCCGTTTTATCATATGCCGCTTGTTTTTACTGGACTATATTCATGTCACTGATAATGTACGTAATATAAGGTGTGAAAAGTCCAGTGCGTTGGAATATCAATGTAGTGCTTAAAACAATTAGTACTAAATTTATCTCCCGTGTAAAATGTAAGATTCTATTTATCACATAAGAAAGATTTTTAAGACTTTTATTTTTGTATATTTGTACGTAATTCTCACACTGTTCTTTAAAACAACCACATATTTGCTGTGTAAAACATAATAATAGTCAACATTATTAAACCTTTTACACAAGGTTCGAACATTTTTAAAACATCTTAACAGCAAACTCGTGAACTATAGATAGCTAGACATCATTCAGGAAATAAGACACTTAGCCCAACATATCAAATAAAAATAACAATATATTTTACACTAAGTCGGCAATGGTGGTAAAAACTAAAATAATATACATTATTCGGCAATGTTCTCCCAAACAATTGTCGAAATTTGACTGAGTTACGGACCAAAAGATACAAATAATTATGAGAAATGCGTGATATAGTACGTAGTTATCAGAAAGCTATAAAACTATTTCATTCGTTTCTATGACGGTATAAGATTGTTTTGAAGATGAAAATAAAGTCCGATATCAAATAAGCTAAATCGTCATAATAATCGGCATATGCAATCACTTGCTGATTTCAAGATTAACCGTAATAAATATTTGGGTAAAATAAAACTTTGTATTGGAAGACATTCATATGTGTTTAGAAACTGTATCTACAATAACCGTATTGTTTTATATTGGTTTGCTAAAAACTTACTGTGTGGCAATTGTTTACAAGTGAATTGGTTTATCCTGGTGTAAATCAATTCAAAATATAACAAAACAAATGAACAACGACAACATTTTTTTGGTTGGATATTCAAACTGAGTTCGACAGCTTTCAAAACTTTTATAATAGGCAGAAGTTGAATATTAAGCCTTTGCATGTTGATATAGGCTTAATACGTTCCTGAAAGGAAGGCATGTATATTTAGAATATACTATTATTTAAAGTAGGCATAAGAAATAAAAAAACATTCTGACAGATTAGAGAAATAAAACCAGAAATACATAATGATAAAGCTGTTTTATTTATGCAGTTATATCAAAACTCATTATTGTTCGTAGCATGATAGTATTATATGTGTACCCCAGTAAACCCTTAGTTTTGTTCAGTATTTTTTATACAAATCAAACTTGTTTACATCTTAGCTAAATGCTGCATGGCGATGTGTAATGAATTTATAAATCATACAATTCGAGTATTATCCCAGTATATACAGGCACTTTTGTTAATATGATGCCAATTTGTATAGCGGGAACAGTAGATTCTAGTACAAATGGTAAATTAAGAAGTTCCATTTAAAAACATTAATGAAACAATTACATTAGTAAAATGCCAACATCTATTTTCGTTCGATATTATCAACATGAATGTTGAAAAAACAAGTTAAACGGACATAGAACTTTTTCATACAAGATAATTGACACCTATTTTTTATGGTCTCTGAATTTTAAAAATAATACTAAATAAAATATGAGGACTGGACTTTATTCCTTTTTAGCTCAACGGAACAGGAAGTGCCCAAGGGTTAGTTATTTTGATAGGTGACTGTAATTCGTTCTTCGTCTTCTACATGTTCTTTCAATATTCTCGTCCTAAACTGCTCGGTAAATTTTAACAAACATCGAATGAGTTTTCCTTAGATGATCCTTCTCAAGATTATCTCAAATAATTTAGTTCCATGCAGAACTCTGTAAGCCATGCAACCGAAAGGAATTGTTTTGAAAATCTTCTCCTCAGAAAGCACAGGGAAATATCGAAGTTGGTTCATAAATTGTTCTCAAATTAATGGCCGCCAGGGGGAGGGGCCTATTTTCATTATATGGATAGAAAACTATATGGAAACATTTTAAATCTTCTCCTCAGAAACGTCTAGCCCAATTTCAATCTAATTTCACAGAAATGATCCTTAGATAGTCCTTTATTAAAACTGGCTATATGGATCACTTTGGAAATCCTTTTCTCAGAAACTGCAAGCCCAATTTCATAACAATTTCACAGAAATAAAATTAAGGTAACCATTTATTAAATTCCTTCAAGTCATGTTTCAAATGATGACCCTGTATAGGGTTCTTTAATTTGAATGTGAGAATTTCAGGTGAGCAATTACATGACCATAACTGTCCTCTTGTTTCATTTCATATGTGGCTAACGCAATACATTAACAATCGTGATATTCAATTACAATGGAAAATCTGAGTTAAATTGTTTTCCAGTATAGAGATTCACCCTACCCGAAAACTGTGTATTTACACCTCACACAAATTTATATAAGGGCTCTCATTGGGCTCAGTTTATAGTTATTATTTTAGGTAGAAATTACATATATTGTTTTGATTTGTTGACTAGGTAATATTCTGGACCCTACATCCTTTTATTACAACATGATGATTATATTGCAGACAGCTGAGGTTTTTTCGGGTAATATCGATCATATTTTGTTGCGAGGACAAACCGACACCACGATCAACAGGCATATCTGAGTATTCAAATGCTACGAATGACACAAACGAAGTTTCCCGAAGGTCGCCGAGACAAATCACGAACACCTCCAATAACATAGAAATGTGTGACCTTATATTGAGTTCCGTACAGAGGGAAAGAAAATTTAATTGAGGAAAGCGAATATGTAATGAAACAGTCGTTCATCGGTTACGTAAATGACTCTGGAAGTAGATTTGATTGTACCAACAAGATGCGAAATTATGTCATGACAACCCAGGAACTGTAAAGATACGGATGGGAAAGGCAAATAACATACAAACTCCATGGCAATAATGAAGGCATAATTGATAGTCGATGTCATGTATTTGTCCTTGAGTCTGGGAAATGATAAATGTACCAAGAAGCTGTACTTCTATTAGCTAATTTTAGAAGAAAGGTAAAGCAATTACATGTATTTGGCTTGTCATAATCCGGAATATGAAAATTCGTTTTGAATCATTGCAGCATTTTGATGCATTTAGTATGTCAACTGTAAATTATGTTTGTAAATTAAAATACTAAAATCAGTAAATCATAACCACTAGTCAAATTTCCACATAGATCATCGACTTTTTTTCAACTAAAACCTGAGTTATAAAAGACTGCCTTTGTAAATGCCAATATCACCAGTTCCATGGTGAAGGGATTGAAACTGCTTTAGCTGTTTTTGTAATAAACCATATGCTTTTCTTGTTGTTACGGAAAAGAGTTTACCAAACACGACTTGAATATTATTAGAATAAGTACAACCAAGTTGTTATCATTTTGATAGATGTGACATGCACTTGTGTATAAATTCTCAATCCTAGACATATGTCATCAGCCTGTAACAGTTTATTGCTTTGATACTTGTCTCTCTAGCGATGAATCAGTATTTACTATTGTTTGATAATATTAGAAAGTTAACTCTCTTCTTTTTCCATGTTTGTTTCTATTATTTTACATAATGCTAATCACTCAAAACGGATATATAAACGACATACATGTTTATATAATGTGATTTACAAAGGAATTAAAAAAAACACACTAAAATAGTACCATGTCCTACGTTGGTTTAATGTTATCTGTTTTTATCAGTTTAAATGTTATGAGAGATAAAAGGGTTTCGTGTAATAAAGTTGTCTTTGAAATAACGTTTGTTTGTTATGACTTTATATACAACAACTGAAGTTTTAATGAAAAATGTTATGAATTACAACGAAAACCATTAATTACAGCCTAATAACAGCCAAGTGATGTGCCGATATCAGGGTTCGAACGAGCAATGCCAATGCTGTATTTGAATTCCCTAATTGCACAAGTTGTTTATTTTTTTAAAAAATGTTTGCTTACATGAATAATTAAAAAACCTTTAACAGACTCCGCAAATAATGCATAATCTCAACGACACTTTATTTCCAGATAAAAAATCTATGTCCATTAGCATGACACACTATGCACAACGTACGTATTTATCGAATGCAAAAGCTATTACCTGTGTGGAGAGATGAGATAGTCTTCACATAAAACATTTGAACCCTTTCCGAAAAAATTAAATGTTGAAATGATACGCTGTTCGTATATTTCTTCGTATTATTCCGAAGAAGATTACTTTGGCAAGCTTTTCTAACATTAAAGTCATACTAGTATAAAAATACTGTATGCATGAAACACATAGTCTAGCTCCTGCAATCACTTCCTTTATTATACTGGTCTACGGCTAGGTCTTATAAGACAGCTAGTTAATATGTTTATTTCATCCCTACCAAATAAGTTATATAAGGTTTATGACTTGGCTATACCGAGCAAGACTCGTGTTACCTGCACATGGTTTAAATCACTTCAATGTTGAAACGAAAACATTGTACTCAACACGAAAATACTGTCTGCAATATTTTTAACGGTGCAAGTCTGATACAGAAAATTAAATTCAACAGCTGACGAATATCATATAGAAAATCCAATTAATGTGCATCTTCTGACACTGCAAAGAAACAAACCATAGTCATTGTTATACTATTGCTACATAAATATTTCTACATAAATACCGATAAAAAATGCACATCACTTATACATAAAAATCACATTTAATTAATTTAATTAAAAGACGCCAACAATTATGCCTTAAAATGAGTTGTGCTTTACAATAACTGCATTCAGCTATGTGAACATTGTAAGGCATAACCACAATCAATGCTTCGTCCTGTAGGACCTTAAAAACGTAATCAATTGAACGTATAGCGGAGAATTTTGTAAATTGTTTTAAACGCTAATACAACCTAGTACAAAATCAAATACACTACGTTTTACAAACTCAATTTAAACATTTCAAGGTCTAGCCGTTAGGGTTTGTTTGAAATGGGTTTATTTGTTAATGTTCAAAAGCCCTGTTTCCTTTACATGATAAAATAATTAATGACAAATGAATTTTACATTAACAATAAAAGTGCAATACATTTTTCAGATCGTGCTTATTCTGAAGGCATATTTTCACCAATGTGAACTAAGTCAGCATAGTTGTGATCTTGCAACGTAAGTGTATTTAAGATATGCCCATTAAAACATTTAGAATTATACCAAGGAAGAGCTCAGACAATTGTTTTAAAAAGTAACTGCACAAAGCGAATTTCGAAATCACTTGCAAAAAGAAAAAATGCTAGTTTTAAAATGTTTCATTTTTTTTATCCTAGTTTGTCTCGTTTACAAGGTGGCTGCAGGGCATCAAAAGTGATGTCGTTAACAATTTAGATGCCAGTCTTTCATCTACTTTGTTGTAGATTTGAAAACATTTCAAGTCAATATTACGATCAACATTACAATGAAGTACATTTAAAACACCATATAGTACATCTAAGGAAACTTAAAGTGGTCAGTTCATAGAAAAAATGAGGTATTTCCAAGACAACAGTAATATTCTGATATAAGTGACCATGGAAGTACAAATACGGTTGTCATCAACAAACACTAACTGAACAAACAAGCTGAACAAACAAGAACGTTTAAGAAGAAATTGCTACAAATTAATTAAATAAAACTATATACCCTAGATAAAATCCATTTCTGTGGCTCAGTGTTTCAGCTTTTTGACAGCGTTTGCATATCTCAGCACATTTATTTATTGTTACAGCATTTAATTTCAGGGTCATACATAAACATCAGTGTACATATTTGTACTGTCAATATGTTAGCATCCATATATTTGCATCTGCTGTGTCAGATTCAAAGATAAAACATAATTAAATATATTTGTTCTGTCAACGTTTAAGCCTACATGTACCTGCATGTGTCGTGGTAGCTGCATACATAAAACAGCGGGTCTAACGACCAGAACATAACTGGACCAATGACAATATAATAATTAATTATATATTAGCAACTAACATCACATTTTCTTCTCGCCAGTAAATTGTGTACGTGTATGTTTTCAATCAACTCATTCTATTGTAGTAGACGATAAACGTTAAGCAAGTTTAATAACATCTATAAAATAACAACAGGATCAGTGTATATAAAGTTCCTTAGTATCTTGATTAATCTCAAGAAAGTTTTAAGGGAATTCCCTGCCTATGTTTTTGTTTTTTTCTTTGCCTTTATTTATAATTTTAACGTAAAAAGGTATAAAAGCTGCACCTATTAACAATACTGTATGCGTTTAAGTTTTATGAAGATAAGCAATATGAATCTAAGGCATTGCCTAAAGTTTTTACCCTTGGTATTTATAAACAGTCGTCAAGCTGACAAATTTCTAAACTTCAAATTAATCCGTTAAAACCGATATGCCGTACATAATTAATAAATACATGGCAATATCGAAAATACATGAAACCGTACAAAAAACCCTACTTCTAATAGTACAAAGTAAACATATATGATGTAACGTTCTTTAAGACATCTCTCTTAACATGTTATTTGTGGCATACTGAGACGAGATTGGTTTAATCCATTAGGATTTGATCACACAACAAAATCAGTCTAACCTAAATTGTTAGGTACCAATAGTACATGAGTCAAGCAAGATACGGCTATGTAGCTTGGGACTATCAGCACCGTGTTGTCTAAATCAGTGGTCATTATCACATCGAAAACAAGTAGTGCAATATCTGGATTCACTACAACATAGATGACAAAAATAATTACGTACAATTCTGCTTAAATAACCATGACCGGTCTCGGTAGTTTTTAAATGGACACAGCAAATGGACACAGCAAATGGACACAGTAAAAAATATGTGCTCAACATTTTAAAAAGATTTTTGTATGTACAATGTATGCATTAGTAACCAACTAAACCTTTAAATTGAGTAATATTTCGAAATAACACACAGGCAAAAAACAGAAAATAAAAAAAAAACAATAAAAAAAACCACACGAAAATACATCTAAAGAAATATCGATTCATTGGTCTTGGATAGATAACATGGACAATAATTAACTGGAGGCAGATGCTCTGCCACTGAGATAAGAAAAGGTCTTCATGACTATATAATGCAACATGGTGCTTTATATTTCAATTTTGTATGCAAAAAAACACCTGAAAATATGTGATTTTTTTCCTTACGAAATAATTGAAAATAATAGTTTTAGATTAGTTTAAACTTATTCACTTTCCTGGGTAGAACCAGTATATGGTTTCAACAAATGAAGGTCAGGAGAAATGCCCCCTTCGGGGCTTGAACCCGTAACTTCCTGTAACTGCGATTGCCATTGCGCCTTTTTCACAGTTTTTTGTTATTATATCATTTTTTGTTGCATTCTTATATATGATATGAGTCCTAAAACTCGTTAATATGTATGTAGTATTTGTTTACAGTAAAGTGATTACATTGTGTTGTTAAGCTAGTTATTTAACAAATCTGCATTTACTTTAACGAAATCCCTCTTGCACTATTGCCAATAAACATGGTATCGAAAAGAAGCGCATAATCAAATTAACATTTGCAGAAGTTAACGCTACTTTTCACGGAATGCTTCAGCTGTAAGGAGCCTATCATATCACAGTTTTTGGGTATTCTATCAAAATTCTATCCACACATATTCTATGGAAAATAAATAACAAGCATTATATTTGAAATATGATTAGATTTAACGATGTTTGGTCGGAAACTCGAAAAATCTCTTATTGAAGCTTTAAAACGCTAAGTGATGAATGTTATGTGGTTATATTTCCCAAAGACGTTAACAATAACTGTATGCGATTGCAAATATAGGCCTGGATTAATACTGCATGCACGTAATAGAAACACAATATTGCCTATTAATTCTGGCATGACACATGTGATATCAATCGGAGCAGATTAATTGCATTTAGGTTATGAACTAACGACAAGACTTCTAATGAAATCAATCATGTTTGTATTTGAAATCATCCTCTGCTCCGATACCGACGGACAGTTTTGTCAGTTTGTAGCGTCTTCACAACAAACATCTCTTGAACAGTTATATAACCGAAGAAAACAATGCTTTACATTAGGATAATACAAATCAGATACTTTCAACTATAAGCCATTGTTCTATTTATACATCTAACCATCATGAGGTATATCAACAACTAACTATTACAAGTTATATCTACAACTGACCATTACGAGGTATGTCTACAACTTATCATTACGACGTATATCTACAACTACCATTATGAGGTATATCAACAACTTACCATTATGAGTTTTATCTACAACTTACCAATTTGAAGTATATTTACAACTAACCATTACAAGGTATTTCTACAACTTACCATCATGAGGTATATCTACAACTAACCAATATTTCTTTTTATTCCAAACATTTATTTCTCCCCCCCCCCCCCAGTTAAGCACCAACATCTATGCTTTACAATAGTTTGTCTTGATTAAATCTTAAAGTTCTGGCATCTGGCAGTAGAATGATAATGAGAACTAAGTGAATGATAATGTGCGAGAACATACAGATGAATAACGTGAGAACATGCAATAGTAATTTGTTAGACTCTGATATATAATTAAGCAGTAATTGGATAAGTATTCTCCAAGGGCTATACGCAAATTTCAAGCTTTTGTTCGTTATATTTAAGGCCACCAGCCCAAACACATTGATTTCAACATGTGTATATACAAACTTGGCAGTATAGAAACAAAATACAAATAATTATGCAATTTAGTTTACTTGAAACAAAGCTGCATATCGTGTTTACAAATAATGACATGTTTGAAGAATACACTATTAACCTTTAGTCTGCTGAACAAATGTCGTCTGCCTAGATTTTAAAATTTATTAGAATCGCCCGATATTTGAAGAAACAATTGACCGAATGTCTAACAGCTTGGATCCTGATTAGACGCCGATTTACTCCAAGCTGTTTACAAAATATATCACATTCGCCCTTTAGCAGGCTAAATGTTAATACCAAACGTTTGCAGTTTAGCTATAATTAAACACAGCATTGTCCTTCTTTTGACGTATGTGGATGTGTTAGACATTAAATGAAAAGGCAACGCAAAATTAGAATGCATCTTGAATTAAAATTTATGCTGAAAGAATAACAACAGTGAAAGAAAACATGTATTTAAATTCTGACTAAAATTAAAATTACGTCTGCTAAGGGCGACTGTGATAGAATTTGCAAACAACTTAGATCCAGATTAGACATCGAGTAAATCGGCGTCTAATCCGGATCCAAACTGTTTGACACTCGACCAATTGTTTCTCCAAATATTGGGCGATTCTGAGGAATTTTAAAATCTAGGCAGACGACAATTTAAGCAGACGACATCTGCTCAGCAGGCTAAAGGTTAAAGAAACTGTAAGTTTCACAATTATTAAAAGTGGAAACTCATTTTGTATTAATTATGCAAAAGAGCTTGAGTTTGCCGAGAAATTGGTTCTAAAATGGCTGATGAACTTGACTTAATGTTTTATTCGTTATCCGTTTGATGTCATACAGTGACGTAAAGCAGGCAAAACAAAAAATGGTATGTTTATCGTCGTTCCCTAACTACTATGCACTTTTAATGATACATATAATATAGTAGTGCATGATATGTTTATTAAACAATACAATAACAATACTACTACTAATAAAAATAACGAAAATAACATAGAAGAAAGAAACACAGACATCGAGGGAGAAAAAAAGGAGATGGGGACTTGGTGCTTTATGGAAAACATTTAAGACAGTATTCCATCTGTGTTTTTATTTTGATATTTATGTATAGGCCAAAATGCGCTACTTACATTTAATTGATATAGTTTAAATAAAAGTCTGCAAAACATTTTAAACAGTTTTTGTTTCTGTATAATAAAACTTGATTAGATTAATTTTAACTGAACATTAACGGAAGGAAGATGTAAAGTACTAACACACATCGTAGTTTATTGAACACGAGTTCATATACATGTAGTTGCAAATGAGCAAACTCCGATTATGAGGTGGTCTGGTTTGTTTCGACAACATTCAAAATGTCAACAATGATGTGCTGATAAATACTCGATTTTAATTTCGTTATTGTGTTTTTCGTATTTAAAGTAGCATATAAAACATTTTAAGAAACCCGAGTACTACGATATACACCTTTTTTGGCTTTAAAAAAAGAATCAATATATTGCGATTTTGAGCTTTATTATGCCTTTAAATTATGAACAGTATAAGCATGTCAAGCCAATGTAAAATGAATTGGAACACAAAGTAGGTATACTTTTTATGAAGTTATAACACATATGTCATATGATATATGATATATCACACTGTTCTTATACAATGAATCTTTCGTGTTTTGTCATATACGTTTGCTTAGATATATTAAAAACTCAATATTGAACGAGCTTGTATCCCTGTTGGAGTCAAATAAGCTTATGTCCGCATACAGTGTTGTATGTCTCACTGTTTAAAGTAAATATTTCTTGAATTTATGTTTAAAAACAGAATCAAGGTTTTTCACAGTTTGAATCTTGATGGGACGACTCGACATTACTCTGGTAACAGGTCACATAAACACATTTCAAGTCATGTTTGAACTTCCATAGCTTTTTGTTTAAACTTATATATCTAATTTCGATTATGTTGAAAGCCTCTGTCTTGCAGAAAAACCTTCAAATCCATTCATATGGGTAGAACCAAAAGTTGGTGTCAAACGAAGGTCTGAAGAAAAGCTTCCCTTCGAAGTTCGATCCCGCAATATTCTTAACGCAATGCGGACCTAGCTTTTCAAGGAAGCGAGGTATAAATGTTGTCATTTGTTAAAACTGCCGAAATGTCGTACAATACCGTCATAGCCTCCTGGCATTATCTTAAACTGAAAGACATGGCCATACGTAAACCCGTAGCCTACTAAGCGCGACCGTGATAGAATTTACAAATAGCTTTGATCCAGATAAGACACCGAGTAACCCTGCGTCTAATCCGGATCAAAGCTGTTTGACACTTGGCCAATTGTTTCTGCAAATATTGGGCGAATCCGATGGATTTTAAATTTAGGCAGACGACAATTCAACCTGACGAGACTTTTTTTCAGAAGGCTTAGGGTTAAATAACAATAAAGCGTGTCAGCATCCTCACTGCTTTAATAAATTTCAATCTGATGCAATTAGTTACATGTGCACAATCCAAACAAATCAAACCTCTTCTGGGCTATAGAATGCATATGTTTCTAGTTCAATGAACTGCCTTTTTGAATTAGTATTTGATTAAGATTAATCTCCTCTACGAAGAAGAGATAATAAAACACTGGTTTTCTGAACGTGACTTTATTAGAACACACAGACTTTTAAACAGTGGATGTCTGGAAACTGATGAAGACTACTGCTGCTGCCTACTAAATTTTATCTGTGTATGGCATATCTGTAAAAAGTGATTGTTATTTGTTGATATTAAACATGCATTACATAATAATGCTAAACGTACACTTTACTATACGACTAGCCTGAAAGATCGAATTTAAAATCCAACTCGAATAATAATAGTTAAAAAGTAGTTTGTTCTTCAAAAGTGTACAAGATACCAATCAGTTGCAAAAAAACTATTCATCATCTGTCAAATGACTTTTTCACGAAAAGGAAATTAACAAGAAATGAGCCAATAACAATAATACTACCTTTAATCTGATATATAACACATAATATATTTATCTAAATGACAACATGTCCCAATGCTGTGCTTAACAGACATTAAAATGGAAACATTAAGATTGACATGGTCGATAAAACAGCTTATCGAACAACAGTTGATCATCCAAGTGATTAGCTTTATTCATCAAGTGTTTATATTTCCCATGTTGTTCTGTTATATATCAGAATATTATGCTCGACAGCATCACCGCAAATAATTTACAGAAATGCAATTTGGTATAAAACACATCTTGTGATAAACTTGTAGTTTTTTAATAAATTTGCGTGAGGTAATTATCAAGATTCAGTATAAATAAAAAAAATGTCTTTCATGTGACATATCTTCAACAGTTGGTTAGTTTTATTAAAGTATTTAAAATGTTTTTTACTTAATGTGTATTTGTTTATCATCATTATTTGTGAATTATTAAATATACATATTCGTTTGATAGATATTATGTATATATACGTATATTTGTAAAACACTTTTGAACGTTTACTTTGCACTTTATGATAAATTGCTATACAAATGTTTTATAAAAATGATTATAACTGTAAGCATTGTCTTCAGAGGGTTGTTCACTCCTACTATTTACTAGACTGTCAGGTGTCTGACATATCTGTGAATACTGTTAACTGAAATAATCTCAAAGTTTACCAAGGCTTTGTAGAAGTTTACCTTAGAATAAACTATATTTTATCCTAAGCATGTATTAAAGTCAGATGTACTTTTTAATCATATCAAACTTTTTGTCTTATATGGTTAATTTGAAGATCGTGTTATGTAGTTTAAAAGATGCCTTAAAAGTTTTGGGTCTCTGTGATTTTTTTAAACTAGATCAATTTGAAGAAAACGCGTCAAGTGTATAAGAAAACTAATATTTCAACGGAAAATATCTTTAAGTATTTTTAAATTCACCTTAAGAATTGAAATAAAATCGGTTATTGTTCTTTTTTTGTAGGTAATGTTGCACCATGAGACATAAATGGATATTATCAATCAACAGTAAAAATATATTTTTAATTTAATTTGATATCTTTATAACTTTTTTTAAAATGAGCTTCTCAAATTCAACATTTTATATACTCCATAAGAGGATATTTCATGCAATCAAGTACCAACATTTGAACATAAAAAAGGCCGCTGCATTGAGTTATAGTAATTTAAATTACCTCCCCTGACTAAAAACATCTGGTATTTTATAAATTTGTTTCAAACAATGATCTACATTTTATTAAAACGTGACTTGATATTACATCAGAAGCTATAGACTTTGATGTATAAATTGTTCAAATGATAATATATTACAATGTGCTTTTACCAATGTTATGTTGTTAAGTCGTTAAACAGTCTTATTGCATCATCAACGTTAAGAGGGACAAGTCTTGTGTTTTTGATAATGTCGTTAAAGGTATTATTAATATTGCATTAAATTTCATTTTATTTTTACAGAAAGTAAATTGTGTTATAACAATTAAACGTGATATAAGCTATTCAAACTAACATTAGTTAGTAATTTGGACAAAAGTATTTATTTTCACGACTTGCCGTAATTCGGCATTTACGGCAAAACATCTGACTTTCAGACATGAAATCTGATGTTGAGCAAATATTTAAAATATTCAGTCAGTTAGTGTGTCATTTGATTGTAAACCTATTTTGTAACAATTTATTTTCTATATAGACAACACTCTGTAAAAGAAGAATATGATCGAATGTGTAAAAAACAACTAAAATTGAATAAATTGTCGAAAGTAAATGTTAGCTGGGACATGTTTAATGCAATGAAATAAGACTTCAAGGAAGTTCGTACGAAACTAAATAAATTTGTTTGTTTGTTTGTTTTGGAATTTAACGTCGCTTTAACAGTATTTCAGTCATATCGCGACGTCCAGCTCAT
>JAULCC010641868.1:1996-16686 GCA_032358795.1 Nuttallia obscurata | reverse complement strand
AAGACAATTTCTGTTAATTCTTCAATTTAATCTTATAGGACAACATAAAATGCCAAGGCCCAACTGACTAACTTAGGTCTTGAAGTTCACTGAAATACTCCAGTAAAGATTGTCTCTTCTTCAGGGATACCATTTAAAAATACATAGGAGTGATTAGTCTGAAACAGCTGTTGGCCATTACTGAAAGAATGTAAACTGAATTCTCTACTTCACTTGTATAATCCTTGGGGCACCACTGTTCCTTCCCTCAGTCCTCTTGCCAAAATAAGTAAGCTTATTAAATTGCAGTTTATAGGTCATGCATAAGCAATATGCAATAAACTATTACCAAATTGATTGTATTAATAGATCTTTTTTGGGTTTGGAGTTAGGGTAGACAACTCTTTAATTATGTTTTCAGGCTAACTTCTTGCTCATATTAAGCATAGGGTTACCATTCTTGTTGGTCAGTGAATTGTCTTCAGCCTTTGGTTTCGAAATGATAAACTAAATGTACTTCTGGAGTTATTTTAGCAATAAGGATGGGAATAGGATATTCTGTAATATAGAACAACATGTGCATGATGCTGGTAATTAACCTTTTTTTTAATATGATGACCTTATATACTTTACAGGGTCGTTTACCGGTGAAGTGGATGGCACCTGAAGCGTTATTTGACCGTAAGTACACATCCAAGACTGATGTATGGTCATATGGGGTCTTGTTGTGGGAAATCTTCACCTTGGGAGGTAATCCCTACCCATCAGTGCCTGTTGAGGAACTCTTTGACAAGTTGCGAAATGGACATCGTATGGAGAAGCCTCCATATGCATCTTCGGAGCTTTATCAGATTATGTTGAATTGTTGGCAGCAGCTTCCTCAGCACAGATCTTCATTTAAGGAGCTGGTTCAGGAAATCGATAGGATTCTGACGTCAAAGGCTTGTACAGGAGAGGTTAGTATCCATAGTAACCAGGTTGTCATAGCAACTTCTGACCTTGTTTTTGTGTAGCCTGCTTCCTTTAGCTGAACTTGGTGACAGATTCATCTATGTACAGACATTCTCTTTTCTAGAGTATTTTTTTAACAATACTTGATTATTTCTTACCTAAAATTGACTTGAATGTAAATTTGTCATGTGATAATTAGTTGTCTTCAGTATGAAAATCTAGTTTTTTAAAATACAAAGATTTCATATGATAGATACACAGTTTTTTAAATTTATTTTATTTAACCAATTTCGATAACATTTTAACTTGGAACTTGTTTATCTTACCTGCAATACAAAACTGCATGTGAATAAATACAATTTACAGAGACACAAAATTTACATTATCCTGATGACTTTGGGATTAATTATATAGAATCTATGTATTTTAATGTTTTTCAAGGTATTGATAGAGCAGGATATAATAATATTTTAAACACTTTATTTTTTTGCAGGAATACCTTGACTTGGAACCATACGAAACTGCTCTCATGAGCTCTTCAGATAGTCAGTATTCTTCTATGTCTCACAGTACAGCCGACAGTGAAAGTGATGCTAGTAGTACAATAGTGTAGCCATGGCAACCACTTAGTGCATTATCATCCAACAGTGTTTTGACATCGGTATTGTCACTACTATTGTTACTAAAATACTAAGGTCTAGTTACTAAGATACTAAGGTCTTTATCTTCTAGTTGACAAATCCAAACCAACTGAAAACCATTTGACATTATCTGACCTTGATGACCTTTGGAAACTTTGTTGTAAATGAAACTGGCTTGTAACCACTCCTTATCCAAGATAGAGTTACTCTGGTGCATCAGGAAATGTAACCCGTTTATTTATCAGAGATAGAGCTACTCTTGTGCATCATGAAATTTGACCAGTTCATTCCATAGGAAGTAAGGTGCAGGCATTAACATATTTTGTTGGGCATCCATGGATACAAGAAAGAAAGTTCAATGAAGGTTAGCCTGGAAACAAGAGAGTAACAGAAAAGATGACGACTGTTTTGAAAAGGAACTGTAGGAACCTAAATGGGCATTGAAAAGGACCTAGTGCTTAGTCTTGTTGTTGTAGAAACAGTTACAGACTTATGGTAGTCCAAACAGAATCTTTAAACCTATTTAATAGAACAATAACTGTTTGACCTTTGACATATACAGAAAGACTAGTAGTCTGGAATGGGATATGTCCACTGGAAATGGCAAAAAATGGCCAATATAGCAGTTAAATGGAAAGGTATTCCAAATGAACTAAATTATCCCATTTGTGAACAAGTGCTGAGAGGGAGATGTGCAGAATTAGTGTAAGTGCTGTGTAAAATTAAATGTTAAACTTACATTTTTCTTGTCTCAGTTAATGTACAAACAGCTTGTGCCACGCTGTTTACAGTAATACAACAGTAAAATGTGCTTATGAGTTCTGTGAAAGAACTTAGATACGGACACTCGGGAAGGGTGAACATAGAGAGAGGGTTAATGGAAATGACATTACATTTGAAGTGTTTAAATTTGTGATATGATTGGTGACTCTAACCTTGAGGATGTGTATGTGTAGTTCAGGGATCTGTAGACTGGGCAGTATAAGTTCAGTGACTTAACAAACTGGGCCAACGTCTGGGCCTTGCCGGGACATTGTGAAACAACAGATAACAAGCTTCAGAGTATTTGTTCATCACAAAATGTGTTCAAAAGACATTACTTTGCCATATATATAAGAACAGTCCCGTGACATGTTTGCGATGACTGTATCTATTTTGTCACAAATTTATATTATTTAGACACAAAATGGCAGTTAACAGATGTCATATGACCTTTAAGTTAGTCATGTGACATGACCTGGAATTTTGTCATGTGACTTGTTATTCAATGTCTTTAAAGTTGTACAAAATTATTGATTGGTTCTTTATTGAAATCCAAGTATGTACTGTCCAAGATTACAGAAAAGTCTTTATTGTGTCTTGTACATAGTTGTTATATTGGCGGCGCACTAATTTTGCTCTTGGTACTTCAAATTTGTTTCTTGCGATATTGTTGTCACTTTTCAATAGCAGATGTGTTTCTTGATATGAAATTGACAGATTAGTCGGGAAAGAATACATTATGTCATTTGATGGAGGTCAGATTTGTGTTAAGCAATGATACTTTGAGGCAAAGAAGCTCACGGAATATACCTTACATTACGTAATGTCATATAATGGAGATAAAATTAGTGTTTCATTTAGGCAAAGGTGATTAAAGGAAGAATACATGACATTTGGTTGTTACTAGTATTTTCATTGCAGGGGTAATATGCTGTTGAACAAATAATATGTGTCATTCAGTCATATCCATCACAATTTTGTTGTACTGAAAGTGTATTTATGGTCGTGTTGTTTTCTTTCATTTTTTTATTCTGTTTTTTTTTAAAAACATTTTCATGAATGTAAATATGAAAATAGATTGTTGTGAATTTCCTTGCACAAAACTGTTATTTTAAGAATACTTATACAAAGTTAGCTTCATTTATCATGCAAGATGAATCTACTCATCAAATGTTCCCTCTCTCTTCCACAATATTTTTTCCCCACTACAATCCAATGAATGAACAAATTAATTCACCAAGCCTACTTTGCCTGCAAGTTTTTTTTTTATCCATCTTTGAGATTTGGCTTCATGCTAAAAAAACAAAATCTGAGATCCTTTGACAATTCAATTTTCCTATATGAACCTTTGTCAGAATTGCCTTGCCTTCTCATGTTATATATAATCATTACATTTTATTATATTTAAGTTTTTCATACACATTTTATATGTCCTGTTACACTGCCAAGACCATTATATGTTCAAACAAACTGGATTTCTTGAAATTTAGATGGCATGTTTCAACTAAGTAGACAGGAAGTCAATATTTTAGTGTGTTTTTCTTCAGATTTTACATAGGTCTTCCATTTTAGCTTATTTGAAGGCTGAAATGAAGTCAGATGTCATGGCTAAATTGACATGTCACAATCAAATTTTAAGGTTGTATTACTGGGTAAGTAGTCAAATAATAAGGCTGTATTAAGTAGTCAGATTTTTCAAGGCTCAATTAAGAAGTCAGGTTTTAAGACTAAATTAACTAGTCAGATTTAAAGGCTAAACTAGGTAGTCACATTTCATGGCTAATCAAGTAGTCAAAGGCTTAGTTTAGAAGTCGGATTTCAATGCTAATTTAGTAGTCAGACTTCAAGGGAAAATCAAGTAGTTAGATTTTAAGACTAAATTTACTAGTCAGATTTAAAGGCTGAATTTAGAAGTCAGATTTCAAGACAAAACGAAAAAGTCAGATATTTTAGACTTAATTTAGATTTCAAGGCTTACTTTAGTAGTCAGATTTCACTTTTGGTACAATTCGGCTTAGTTTGGGCAATATTTCAGAAAAATGCATTGACAGAGAGTTGAGCGCAGGCATTAAATAAGCCATTGCTGTTAACTTTGTAGATTGACATTATCATTGGACATGTTGGCTTCATTTTCTTGGGATCCAGCTTGATTTTGAAAAGTGTTCAGTTAAAATAAATCATGTTCTGTTCATGAACACCTGTTCAGTGATCTCTGCTATTTTGCTTGTATTAACACTGTAATTTGATATCGGAGTTTGCATTTAATGTTACTTGTATTCTTCCCTGAAAGACTTTGTAATTTTTATTTCATATAGCAATTTCAATGGTTCTCATACACCTATGATACTTATTTCTATCCTATTTCTTTTCTGTGTTTTACTATGATGGGGAATAAATACACAGTACAGTGAATAACACATGGAGTGGCTCTGTTAGAGCAGATTATCAAGGAGATTGTGAACAAGTCTGGCACTAGGAAGGTGAAGGTCATTTTAAATACATGGCTGAATATACAGTTTGTTCAAGTTTTGTGTTCACAATAGTAGTTTTTTTTAAACACTTGAGGTTGGCTTTACATGTGTTGTTATAACAACTATTTCATTGACAAATTATTATTTTGAAATGCAGGACCAAGTGTTTATTACTAAAAGGTTTCTATTTTGTCCAACCATTTATTCCTTTCTGCATGGTTACAGGTGTTACCATGGGAACCGAAACAAGGCAAGAGTTGCCATGGTGCTATTGTAAGTAAGCACTTGCACCTAGTTATGCCACTAGCAATCCACAGTCTAGGGATATATTCAAACCAGTGACCAGAGTTCTTTTAATGTATAACCCATTTATAACTTGTAAAGTAAAACATTGAGGCACTGTAAAAACTGAGTGCTTAGCTTACATTGAAAGTTTAGTTTAATTTTTATAGTTTCTTTTAACTCAACTGGAAGTTGTTGCCGTTTACTTTATCAAGTGAGTTTTAATTGGCTGTTTCTATGTCAGTATAGGAGATAGTTTCAGAAAGAAACTTTTTATTATGTGCCTTCTTTCATGTTTGTTTGAAGTACGGTATACAGTTCCTGATGTTTTAATTACTTTTGAATTTCAGTTTTAATGTTATAGATAAATTTTATATCATGTTAATCATTTTTTATAATTTTAAAAGGCTATAAATGAGAAAAATCAGTTTGTTTTTACTATGCTTTTTAGCCATTTTAGATTTAGTTATAAATCTTAGAATTAAAGTTCAGCAGTTGTGTTTGTTATGCACTTTTAACTGTTTTTCACTGTTTTATGTTCAACAAAAGTGTTTGTTTGATACTTTTAACTATTCTACACTGTTTTATAAGTTGATTGTTACCTTATAAAATGGGAAAACAGGTAGTTTTTTTGAAATTCTCAAAGACAGCTAGTAAGCTTGTTACATTTTTATTACTTTTATTATTTTATAGTTGACGTTATAGGCTGAATAACTCATAGCTTTCACATATAAAAGAAGAAGAGAAATGAAAAATTTTTGCTCAACTGTTCTTGACCTTTGAGATCATAAAATTTTCAAGTGTGTCCATATTAACAGTTTTCTCCATAATGGGATAAGATTTATTTCTCTCCAGCCTTTATTTAACTCTATCATTTTGCTTACTGATTAAGTTAAACAGCTCAAAGACTGTGCAAAGCAGTACCGTAAATTTTTTGATAATACATTCAATAAAGGGTCTTCTTTTTTCCTTATTTTATAAGTTATTTTCAAATTTTATTCAGTTATGATGATGATTGTAATTGAAAGTTGCAATAGATTAACTTGCTTTATTCATGTTTATACAAATAAGATTTGTTTTTAATAGTTTTTTGAAAGTTATGACATTTGGTTTTCTAAAAATAAACACTCATTTCAGATAGCAACTTTTTGCAGACACCAAATAGTTCACTTCTATATACTGAAGGTTTATAGAAAAAAGAACTTGTGCAGCATTTTCTTGTTTGTTAAAATTCTGTGACAGCTTTTAATTACTATTTTAGATAGATTTTGCCCCCATGTGTTCATTGAAACGATTTTTTTGCTTGTTGAACTTTTTGACTTTGTTAACCTTGTTTCCCACTATTTGCTTTACTGACCAACTATTTTAATGCTGACAGACCCTTTTGATAGAAATGTTTGTTGACGACCCTTAAAAGCTAATGTTTGTTGACCAACTCTAAAATAGTAATGTTAATTGATTGATCCATAAAAACTGATGTTTGCCCACCAACTTTAAAATAGTAATGATTGTTTATGGACCTTTAAAAACTTATGTATTATTGTCTAAATCTGAAATAGTAATGTTTTCCCTAAAATACTTATGTTTGTTGACCAACCCATAAATACTTATGTTTGTTGATAAAATTGTTGATTGACCTTTGAATATTTATTGTTTCTTCTTGGTTGTACCTCTAGTAATATCCTCCTACTTCAGTTTATATCTTCCTTCTCCTTATAATATTTTGTAAAATGTCACTGGAGTTTCTAAACTAGTGTATTACTCCGGTTCTTAATTGATTAAAGTTTTTTTTATTGCTATAGTTGTGCATTTCACTCCTAAAAATTACAAATTTTCTGGTCCAGATTTAGAACTGAAACTGTTCATTTCCGGAAATTCAATGTGAAAGGGTAGTTTTATGGATATTTTCATACTGCACACACATTTATACACTTTCTCCGTTTTTTGAATATCATCATGTAACAAGATATTTTGCATAAAAAACCTAATGTGTTCAAAATTATTGTTTATTTTCGGTACCTTTTACCTTAATTGCACAAAAATGTGGATTTTATGTTTTCTTTACTACACAAAAATCTCAAAAAGTTTGGTCAGTATTGGCATTGAATATGTTTTCATTTGTTTTCACAGAATCACTCATAAATAGTTCGCCTGTACTGAGATACGTGGTTTCACTTAAATGTTTGTTTATCTGTTTGAGTGTTAACCAGACCGAGGCTCAAATTAGGGGCTCAAATAAAACTAGTCAGTGACTGTTGTGTTTCTTATTGCAGTGGGAACCTAATATATGAATAGCAGATAATAGAACAAAATAAATCCACAGAACAAATCCTAGGAGATTCCGGTTGGTAGATTATGTGACAGTAGGTTTTTGTATTAATACAGGTAGCATGGCAAGGGTCATTTACCAAACATTACCATAACAGGCGGTGAGATTTTCCTGTAGGATTTTGAGCATATTATTAAAATATTTTTTCTGTTTCCATATTTCATAAGTTCATCTACTGTTTTGTTAAGTGATTTGTATATCTGTGGAAATAAAATAGTTAACAAATATTTGAATATTTGTTCTTTATGAATTTTGATTAATGCCAGGTAACTTTTTGACCACCCCTCTGACGAAAAGAAAACCCATGGATCAATGCAGACAACTGGCATTGCATATAAAGTTATCCATTTATTGTACAACTGTTATTAATAAGACACTGCCCAGAAGGCAGTGTCTATATTGTTGGAATGCATTTCCTATTTTACAATGAGCTTGAGGTTGCATCTGTGATAGTGTCAGTGAATAGTTTCTCTTACCTTAGTTTTAGTTTAAACTCAGAATGTATGGTGATACCGGTAAATCTCATGTAACAATGATAACATGTTTGTAGCGAACATTCAAATCAAAAGATTTTTACGAAAACTGAAGCAAACATTTATGAAAAACTTTTATATGAACAATTATTTACATTCCGAATCCTTAAGGAGGTAGTGAAAAAGCTATGGGCCTGTTCGATTTGCGTCTTCGATTCGCTGTATAGAACAGGTTCCAGATATGTACCAGAACAGAGATGATCGAATACAATTGCATACCAAAAACACGTTCAGCAATGTCTGTGTCGGATAAGTTCCACAGTAGTCGCGAATAATTCTCAAATGCACATATGTAAACAGTTGTTTATTCTGCTACCATGATTCGGAAAAATTGTTCCATCTATACCATATTATTCCAAATTCCATCTATACCGTATGTATACTATATTTTCGAGTGGAACAAGCAAAAACATTTTCAACCAGGTCATCAAAATCTGAGGATTAATGTAAAGATACTTATACCCTGCCTGTGTGATATTTTGCCATGAGATACGGCCACCAACAGCTTGTTCACAGATACAAAATATTTCCTATTTCCGTGTAATGGACACATTTAAAGTATCGAAAATGGTTGACATAAATAAGAATGTAACATGCAGCAGGTATCTAAAAGGTTGCACAAATTAGAACTAGCTAAAATTTAGTACAATTTTACCTAATATATACGTCGGGTGGTTATATTCAAGGACCAACCGTTATTAATTTAAAAGTATGAAAAAAGATACATACATAGAAAAAAATGTATCATAACTCCAGATTTGTTTTTTTTTTGATTTTTGAAAACACTTAAAACTCACTGCACGCCCAAATCATACTGATATATAGATTTAGATAAGTAGAAAATAGGCAGTGTCCATGATGCTTGCATCAACAATTTGTCTTGTAAACATTGTGTATTGCAATATTCAAAGGGAAAGGATATTGGAATTCGGTATTGCACTGATTGAAATTATTCTCATCACCTAGGAATGTTACCAATGGCAAGGATGTATAAATGTTTAAAGGTGGCAACAGCCTTACAACTACTGCACTCCAGATATGGCCTAGGATATGGAATATCTGGAAACTGTTGCAGATGTTGAGATATATTCAGGAAACATGGATGCACTATGACTGGACGTAATATTTGTGGTAATAATTACACAAAAGTCACTCAAAATTAGTAATTTTACCTCTAAAACTTACCCAATTAGTCAAGGTGCAGACGTATTTAGCGTGGTTTCAGTGACTTTATGTGAAAAATTCACAATATCTGTAAAGAGTTCCATACTGAAATATTTTTCAAGCTTTGGCAGATGTTTTGAAACTTCTAAAATTCTAACCAAATCTGGATTTGAGTCGCTTTAAAACATTGGTATCTATATATACCATGACAAACCATGGATATAAAGTAATTTAATTGGCTATATATGCGTAGAGGATCTTCAACAGAGCCAATGATTGATTGATTAAGTTGGGTTTTACGGCACCGCAATACCGTATATGTTATGTGGCGCCTTTCAGGAAATAACTTGTTGGATCCACATCTCATTTACATCTAGAAAAAAATATGGGATTATGGATCCAACAACTTAATACCTGCTGGAGAATCAAAGATACAGAAACTGCAGTGTACGTTAAAATCCTATTAGTCGCCTCTTACGATCATGCAAGGGTTAAGGCGTGTTCCAAATTCTTGTGCTACATTAGCACGCCCCAGGCCCACATGGGTCACAGAGCCAATGAAACCGCCTCATTAATTTTCCTATACTTTCAAACTGTCCAACGGTACACAACAAGCAGTAATGTATAGGGGATATCCGACAATGCGTAGCAGTAGGACTGACTCCCTTCCACTTACGTGCCTTTGGTTTGTATGCATATTTTCTTTTTTTGTCAGTTTTAATGCTTCCGATCTCCCTCAAGTTCATGGGAAAAAAAATCTGCCAAAAAACACAAGAACCACCTTTAGAGGCCCTTAAATAGTGTAGGTCGGGCCACTGGAACTCTACATAAGTTTTGCCTTACGTTTGGGACAGATTGAAACTCGGACAACGCGTAATACATGTTTGTATTGAAGCACAGCTGCAATAATACCGGGATAATGATGCTGTTTGTTTTCCTTTGCACCTGAAGCTACTTCGGATGAATCAAGCAGTCATGAAGCAGGTACACGACCGATTTCTGTAAGTGTAACAAGTCGTTTACGTCATCTGTATACAAACATATTGACACAGCGGCAGCAGCTGCTACACACAGCAACATTCCGTATTTACGTCGAACAACGAACCACTTAAAAGTTACTAGGAGACGATAGTAAAACAGCTAATGTCTTAAGTGTCCTTAAGACCAAACCCACGTGACTCGTGGTGTCATTTCTACCTACTGCGCCAAGTAAATAATCCCCAATTCAAATTTTCGAAAGCCTATAAGTAGTTCAATTCTACGTTTTTTGTTCTAAAATATGGCCCATGATATAAAGAGGATGTCTGATGAGTTTTCGCTTTATATAAACTTTTATTAGACGAGTCCAGGAATCTTGATGAGCGAGCCGGTGGCGATCGAATAAGGGTTCCATGACGAGTCTAATAAAATTATATATAAAGTGAAAACGAATCTGATATTCTTTTTATCACATGACAATACAACAAGAGGTTATTAAGATTTTACTTATTGAGTAAGTGACGTCATAAGTTCTTATATGTAACGTGTTGTTTGTATAAGAAAATACGTGATGATTATACTACACCGGAAATAAGCTACGGCGTGTGATAATAATAGATCTGGTCATATTTTTTAAGCAATTGACCGGTAAAGTTTTACCGTAGTTAAAATAATTCCACCGGAATAAATATACTTTTACTTTGGTGAAAAAAAAACTTTTTTGGACAAAACTTGCAAACGAACATCCACTGCAGATACAATGTCTATACGTCGCAGAGAAAATAATATGAAGTAGCACGGCCAGATACTCTGACTGGTGTTGAGTACCATTGCCAGTGTTTCATCTTTACCGTAGACAATATACATTTTTCACTACAATAAATTTTTTTTGTGTGCGGCGAAACAATTATGAGTTGGATGGCCAACCATTTGTCGGAAACCCTTGATACGATACAGCGCTATATTTCGGTGTGCATCATAGGGCATTTTTTAAAGCTTACATATGAATAATAAACAAAACAGTTTGAAAGGTAGTTCAAATCTAGCTGAAGAAATTTCTTTTTTATATCTAAGGCTTGGCTTATCTTGCAAAGTTGCGGTTAGATTCTCCTTATGCGCGCGATTTTATATCTTGAGTAACAAAACCCCAATGTGATGTCATAGATGTTGAAGAGTATTCAGTTGGAACATGCGATTTCATTGGGAAAAATCCCCCCCACTAAAACCATATGAATATTCATGAAAACAAGTGTCCCATAATACGTTTGAAGTATTAAAAAAAGAAAACACCGTTGTTACATAGGATTGGATGTTCTGCTATGGCCTTCTGTTCAATAGAAAATACTTAAACAAAAAAATGACCAATATTGTCTGAAACCTTGCGGTTCTGTGCCAGAAATTTCGATACAAGTTGGTGGAATGATTCCTGTCAGTTGGAGGTGGTTGGGTGTTTTGTGCAAGTTGTGGTTTTGATCCAGTAAGTAGGAATGCTATAATGCCAGAATATGCTCCATGCCGATTGTTAGCGGATTAGTGCCACTTTATTAAATGCTTTGTGCCAATTGCAACACATTTACCTCCCAATTGTTGATCTTAAAACGACCCTTTAACTTCACTGATCAAAAAAAAACAACACTTTAACCTCCCAAATAAAAACCATAAAAGACGACACTTTAACCACTTTAATGTTAACTATCAAAAACAACACATTAACCGCAAAAATATTAATCTTAAAACGACACTTTAACCTCTCATATATAAACTATCAAAAACAACACACTAACCTCCTAAATTTAAACTATTAAAACGACACTTAAACCTGCCTTTTATTTTACTTTCAAAAACAGCACATTAACGTCCCAAATATAAACTAACGAAAAACGACATATTTACCTCCTAAATATTAAAAATGGACACTTTAACCTATCGAATACATGTATTTACTAAAAAAAGCAACACTTTAACCTACCAGATATAAACTTTCAAAAAGTACAGATTAACCTTCTAAACATTAACTACAAAAAAGTCATGTGTTATTAATCTCCCTATTATATACTTTCAAAACCAACACTTTAACCTCCCAAATATTAACTAACGAAAAACAACACATTTACCTCTCAAATATTAACTATCAATAACGACACTTTAGATTATCAAATATTTACTTTCAAAACACAACATTAACCTCTCATGTATTAACTTTAAAAAAGGACTGAGTAACCTTTCAAACATTAACTACAAATATCGACATGTATTATTAACCTCCCAATTATTTACTTTCAAAAACCAACACTTTAACCTCCCAAATGTTACCTAAAACAAACGACACTTTAACCTCCTAAATTCCCTCCTAAAATACATTAACCTCCTAAATATTAACTATCAGAAACGACACAATAACCTCCTAAATATTAACTATAGAAAACGACACGTGGCATTAACCAAATATTTACTTAAAATAACAAGACACTAACCCTCCAAATATTTACTATGAAAAAGAAATATCAACACACTAACCTCCCAAATATTAAATATAAAATACAACAAATTATCCTCCCAAACATCAATCTAAAAAACGACACTTTAACAATCCGTTCCAGATTTCTCAAAAGACACTTTTACCACCCAAATATTCATTGAGAAAACACCTTTTGACTCAAAAAAAAATACTTACAATACAATATTGGTTTATTCGTAGTATAAGGCATCCGTCTCACAATACAAACACAATGAAATATTTTATGAGTGACGATTCATACATGAATTATATTTGATACTTACTTTAGGCTACCCATGTAAGTATACACATTTTACTCTGAATCAATGTACCAGTCTATACATTATTTTTACAAATTTGACTTATGAATAATACACAATTACAAATTTACACTGAGTCATTGTAACAGTCTATACATTATTTTTACATATGATGCAAATGAATATGTATTATAGTGACATATGTATTTTAAGCTATTTAAGTATACACCTTGTGATGAATCATTGTACCAGTCTAAATATTTTTATATATTGGATAAATGAATATGTATTACAGTAAACCATGTAGCATAGTGATGAAAAATACTCTATTTTAAGACTTCATTATGCCTTAAATGTATAACTGTTATGCTGATATTTTAGTTAAAAAAATATACATGATACGTACAAATGTTTCCGCTGTAGACACGGTTACATAAATATTTACGCGCCATGATATTAGGATGGGACTAAATTACACATCGTACAATGCCATACCATGGAAGTGTTACAGCTATTAAAACCGGACCCAACCGGCCATCAGGATTTTTAACTTTGTCGTTTTACCTCAGTTTACTGTAGGTTGCATTTCTTAGTACTTTATATCCTTTGAGTGTTTTTTTTTTCAATGGTTATTAACAGCAAAGTATTTTATAAGAAAATGTCACACTCTTCTAATAGTACATTTGAAAGATTTCCCTTCCTTGAAAACCTAAGTGTTCTATCAAACTTTGCTTATTTAATAACAGACTTGCTTGAAGTCAACGATTTCGAACACCATTTTAAG
Source organism: Nuttallia obscurata (assembly GCA_032358795.1). Classification (NCBI taxonomy): domain Eukaryota; kingdom Metazoa; phylum Mollusca; class Bivalvia; order Cardiida; family Psammobiidae; genus Nuttallia; species Nuttallia obscurata. The sequence goes on along the minus strand of JAULCC010641868.1, from coordinate 3,055 downwards.
ATCAATTTGAAATAACGCATGGCTTTTTTTAAATAATTATTTCTTAGGTTTCTTCCTGGTTGCAATTAGACTCACTCACATAATTATCACAAAAATGACAGCTTTTCAGGAAGAGGTGCATGGTGTTGGTAGAACCAAACGGGATATATAGATTAATATTTATATATATTTAGGGTCTTTGAACTAATCAAAAAAGTTTTTTAGCTGTGTGACATGTGCCATTTTTAATCCTTAATTATTGAGGAGGAAGACTGATTTAAAAATGTATAAGTGAGAAATATCCTCCTAATGCCATTGGTAATATTTGGATACAAATAATTCTAAATACCATGAATTGCGTAGGCCTAGTTTTGTACATTTTGCCACAGAATAGACTTTATGTACACTGAAAGAGCAAAAAAAATCACATCAAAGCATTATGACTATATTTCTCTTGATAAAAATGAAGAGACTAACCCTTCGGCAGCTGTGTAGGTTGTTGTTTGTGTGTGCCTCTATGTATATAAAGGGGATGTTAAGTGCCGTTCTGTGCTCTGAATTATAATTGGCCATTGATCATACAAAACCCATCTTGTTTACCGGATCGCCTTAGGCGGATGGCTGGGAATATTGAAGTTGAAGTAGACATATTATACGCCATGTAAACGGCTGTTACTGTATAATATACTTACTGCCTGTTCCAGTTCAGCTGGTGTTCTTCTGAGTAGAATAGCTTTAAAAGCATATATAATTATTTTATTCTTTTTTTCATGTGGTGCCGTGTATACGGGTTTTTTTTTCGTGGTTTTTTTTTTACATATGAGTAATCTTTTGTTTTACAGCATGCACAGTTTAAATAAAACTAGATGATTCGAACTCATACTAATCAACAGTTTAGTCCGTTCGAGTTAAACGAGTTTCGAATAAAACATACTTAAGTCATGGCACGACTGGTCTTTGAACTTCGAATAACCAGACGTTAAGATAAATGTTCGCGACTATATTTGATAATAAAGTTCGTTTGTGAGTAAACACACTCAAGGGAAACACATCGGATTTCGAATCAAAATTTACATGACA
>JAULCC010641757.1:0-10682 GCA_032358795.1 Nuttallia obscurata | reverse complement strand
TACCTCACATTTCCTTACATTAAATATGGGGTGAAGTTAGGATATGAGGTAGTGACCTTACAATGTATTATACCTCAAACTACTTTACATTAAATGTAGGGTGAAGTTAGGATATGAGGTAGTGACCTTACAATGTATTATACCTCACACCTCTCACTACTTTACATAAAATGTGGGGGTGAAATAAGGATTTAAGGTAGTGATGTTACAATGTTTTATACCTCAAACCTCTCACTACTTTACATTAAATATGGGGTGAAGTTAGGATGACGTAGTGACCTTACAATGTATTATACCTCTCACTACTTTACATTAAATGTGGGGTAAAGTGAGGATATGAGGTAGTGACCTTACAATGCATTATACCTCACACCTCTCACTACTTTTCATTAAATATGGGGGTGAAATAAGGATATAAGGTAGTGATGTTACAATGTTTTATACCTCACACCTCTTGCTAAATTACATTAAATATGGGGTGAAGTTAGGATATGAGGTAGTGACCTTACAATGTATTATACCTCACACCTCTCACTACTTTACATAAAATGTGGGGGTGAAATAAGGATTTAAGGTAGTGATGTTACAATGTTTTATACCTCAAACCTCTCACTACTTTACATTAAATATGGGGTGAAGTTAGGATGACGTAGTGACCTTACAATGTATTATACCTCTCACTACTTTACATTAAATGTGGGGTAAAGTGAGGATATGAGGTAGTGACCTTACAATGCATTATACCTCACACCTCTCACTACTTTTCATTAAATATGGGGGTGAAATAAGGATATAAGGTAGTGATGTTACAATGTTTTATACCTCACACCTCTTGCTAAATTACATTAAATATGGGGTGAAGTTAGGATATGAGGTAGTGACCTTACAATGTATTATACCTTACACCTCTCACTACTTTTCATTATATGTGGGGTGAAATAAAGATATAAGGTAGTGACCCAAGAATGTATTTTACCTCACACCTCTCACTACTTTAATTAAATGTGGGGTGAAGTTAGCATGAGGTAGTAACCTTACATCGTAGTACACCTCACACATCTCGCTACTTTACATAAACAGATTGAGTAGGGACCTCACTGGTCAGACCAACTTACCTGTAGTGTGGTCAGTACAAGATGCCAGGCTGACCCCAAGATTCCTCCATGACAATGGGCCACACCCAAGAGTGATCTCATACACTGAATGTTCTTTGCTGTCAGCTAAAATGTAGGTCATATAAAAAGTAAGTTTTCAGACCAGCTCTTGACTTAACTTTTATTCCTGTTCATCCAGTCAAACAATGGACTTAAACAGTCATTTGTTCATGGTCAAACTCCAACAAGCCTGTATTTCAACATCGTTAAAAGCAAAACATTGATTTCAGCTTCAGTGGCTTCCCTTGTGTATAGTTTTAAGTGAACACTAATTATATGTAGAATACAACCATTTTTACTGCTTTATCAAATACAAGATTTTCTCATAAATCATTTCATCTTCAAAATTGTCAAACTTATGGTTCATTAAATGTTCCACTTATCAATTTCAAAGGATAATTGGACAGGTAATGAAATGATCATTCCAACAAGAACTACATGACAATTGCCTTTACATGTACAGAACATTTACAATACACGGTGACCTCTATAATAACCAAACATTGACACCTGGAGTAGTGTCTTTATTTGGGGATTACGCAAATAGTACTGCTTGTGTGAAACTTTTAGTTGTATGCATGCACTATGGCCTCTGTCCATGGAGATGTCTATTGGGATTTTATCACTGACCTATGGTGTTTTTTATCTGATCAGGTATATAGAAGATCTCACATTGGTGGTCATGATAAATTGAAAAAATAAAACGAGTTGTATGAAACTGTACAAAACGAAGCTCTGCTGTACAGATTCTGACAACAAGTTTTATATTTTCAATATACCATGACCACGAATGTAAGATTCTATTTTTCACATTACTATAGAAACAAGTGTTTTAGGCAGAAATACCATTATCTGAACTGCGCTTTGATATAGGCAGAGTGTAATTTGGTCAATGAACAAGAAAAAGTAGTTTCAATACAATTTCATTTTTTTCATTTGAAACAAGCTTATTCTAAAAATTTAACTGATATGAAAACCTACACAGGGATAAATAACAGTTAAATGGGGAATTTACTTTAATCCAGAATTCAAACTCTGGGAATGAGCCATGTCGTATGACGTCACTGTCTATCAATGTATGTCACTCAATGTACGACACTCAAGATATATAACGAGTGATATATCGAAAACTATAGAAGACTTGTTATATCTCTCCCAGACTGGAAGTGATGTGATAAAACAGTTTATAACAGTTTAACACTCAGATTGCCATGAACAGCTGTTCAATGGTTGGCCAAGCAGGGAAGTATATGCACTGGTACAACCCAGGATATATCAAGAGTATCTAGTACAAGCTCAAAGATCAACGTACAAACAACTATATTCAAACTAAGTGTAACAAGTTTTATAGGAAATTTGTCAGGCAGCCTGGAAAACACATCATGGTGTTACAATGGCTATCTGTTGTAATCCATAATGAGAGAAATTCAATAAAGACAAGAGTTAGTTGGCAGGTAGTTGTGTTTTATATGGAGCATACTTCACAGATAACTTAATTGTACCTTAATGACCATTAACATGGCATTATTTAGTATGATATATTGGTGGCTGATAATGTACTTCCCACAGTAAAAGGCAGTAGAAATGACAGTAGTGCTGCTAAGTATAACATTATACCTTCATGGAAAGGTGAAGACACACTGCTGTAATGAAGGAAAGCGGAAAATGAAGACCAAGCATTTTTGTAAGATATATTCATGCATCATAATGACATTGACATTCTTCATTCTAAACACCAGGATTTTCAAAGGAACTCCATGTTAAATCAAAGGACAGAAGTCCTGATTAGCAGATTTTTTTATGCAAAAACTTAAGTTGACATATGTGCTTAATATTCTTAATGGCAAAACAAAGATCAAAATTGCAATAAAAAGAGTTTTTTTTGCAAGTTGAGCGAGGTGTATATCGCAACTTTGGGTCTCTTCTAATAATTATGTCCTATGCTACTATAAATACAAGAAACGCAATAACAAACTTGAAATCAAGTGTTTACCAGCACATCATTGTTGACATTCTGAACGCTGTTGTAACAAAAAATTGCAGGTTTGAAAATTAATAACTACTGAAAAAATAGAGCTTTGAATCTCCATCCTAATAAAAACCCTTCAGGTCATTCCTTATAACCACATCAAGGAGAGAATTAGTGCCATCTTCTCCTATCTCTTGGGACAGCCCATACCAACAATTGACCTAATACATATGAATCATGCTGATTAAATGTAAATTGCACAACTAAAGCAAATGAAAGGTGTTTGAATAATTATATCCTACCATAACAGGGCCCTGATGTGCCCCAACTGGTAGTGCAGCTGTCGGTAAAGGTGTTCCTACTGCAACCACCTGACTTCGTTCCATAGCCTCAGTCTGAACGTGTTGTAAATCCTGACTGTTAGTTCTTATATGACCTAAGGTGGACGAGTGTAAACAGAGAATATTTACTACACATAGAAATATTTTCAAAATAAATCTCAATTCAATATTTACAGATATTTTCTTTAATATATACTTTATGACATTGTTTTTATGAGGCATAAATAAGACTTATTTTTGCTGTAATAAATCTAAAAAGTTTCTAATTATATTTTAATTTCCAAAGTGACAATTAGCTACTACTTAAAATACTGTTCTCTACACAATAAGTTAAAAATTTGTGAAGTCTTTCGTGCAAATTAAAGAAATTTGTATTTTAATCATCAATTAATCTGTCCGCACAATCTGATTTACAATGTTTGCCATTTCATGTTGAACTGAAATTGACCAATCAAAATCCCTGACTGAACTATCTGAGGCAGACATCCTATAAGTTATTGAACTTTTTCAAAATAAGCCTTAAAAGTCTATAAATCTTATTGGCAGCTACTGAGAAAGTGATGGAATTTAGATCTATCAAAACCATGACTTACTTTTCTTGGGCAGATCACAATGAGACAATGAGACTCAAACTGAAGCTAACAAGTCCTAATATTTGATTGGTTGCTACTGAGAATGTTACTGAAACTTTAACAGATTTAGGCCAATCAAAATCCATGACACATTTCTCTGAGGCAGATCACCATGAGGTTGTGTTGTTTTTTTTAAAACTAAGGTAATTGTTTTTTGTTCATTGTTTGCTATGGAGAAATACTACTGAGAAAATGACAGATTAAGACGAATCAAAATCCATGATTTACCTTTTTGGGGTGGACCACCATTGGTATTAAGCACTGTGAGGGTGTAATGGGGTGGCAAGGAGGCCTTACATATAGCTGTTATGAAGGCGTCTCTAGGTATGGACATGGTCAGCCGTCCACACAGACTGACATAGGCCTGCTCACACTTTAGGACAGATTCTGTTGCACTCTCATCAGTACTGTCAATGTAGAAATATAAAACTTGGCATAAACCCTTTGAAATGCTGTGAATAAGTAGCCTGTGGTGTGCAAACAATATAGACCAAGATCAGATGGATCACACATTCTCTTTACAACAGCAGTGTATATTTATTGAGTGTGTGGATTGCACATTCTATGTTCATGGTCAACACTGGTAGCTAAGCGCTGGCGCCATTATCTGGGTCTTAAATTTGAGATTCTCTCTCACACACATACATACATACACACAGGACATCTGAGAGCAATGCATAAAAACTTTCTAAACTGAACATACATAGAAAAATACTGAAAGACATAAAGCTTCAAGAATAGCTTATTTAACAGAAGTTATGTAGTGCATTCTTGAAGTGTCAAATTGGCACCTTCAAATATCTTCATACTGTCTTCCAAATTTTTTTTAAAATGCAACATTTTTATTCACTCTTTGTTTGCTGAAAAATATCTTTGGGTTGGAAAACTGTGAATACCTTAATCATTGGTAAACTATCAGATCAGGTGTTTTCACTAGTTGCATGTAGAGACTTTGAATGAATATCCCTAGAATTAACAAATAAACTGATCCATAGGCAAAAATGAATAATTAACAAAAAAAAAAATAACTTGATGAGGTAGGTCTACCCTACTGCACCAGCTTGCAAGTCTCTAAGGGAATTTTTAAACCCCAGTTGTTCCCAGGATATGATGAATATTCAAGATAACATCTTAAGTTTTATCCCAGCATGTTGACAGGATGCTCAGATGTCAACAGTAAGTGTTGAAGATAATTAACATCCTTCCATTCCTGTAAATCAACATGAAAATGCTTTCTGAAAGGAAGGTCAATACACGTCTTCCTCCATATGCTACTCTGATTACTATGTTTTGATCCTGAGATAAATGCATGACTAGGAAAGGAAAAAAAAACATGGCACTGTTTTATACACTTTTATGTGAAAATTTGGTGACATACACTTATCCAAATGGCAAATGTCGCAGTAGTAACTAAAATTTAAAAAAAAATTTTGTCAACATGACAGCAATCTTGTAATACAAGTTTTGTCAATTTGTCAAGCAACATTTTAATACTTGTCATATCTTGTTAAAACTTTGTCTCACTGCTCATTAAAGTTATCAAAACATCAATTATTTATGATACTGCAGATTTAGATTTGCTCCAACATGACACACTCTTTTGTCTGACTATGATATCAAAACCTTATCTTTGTTTTCTAGCATGTTTGCCAAAGAGCACATCATAAACTTTCAGATTTGATCTGTACAATATTTGATGAATTTGCATTCTTTTTAAAATAAGTAATAAAATATATTGTTGGTTGAACTAGCTATGACATTCTTGGCGTTATTTCTGGTGCTATGGAAAAATCTGTACCATTAATCTATTGAACCAGAATTTTCCTGACAATCTGATATAAATGGAAACAGTTTAAATTCAATTTCTAAAACTGAAAAAAAGTTTTATCTTATATGAATCTTCATTTTTGCCATACTGATAACACTGCTGTAAAACACCCCACAGCATGATAATGTACTGGCTCTTACTTGAAAATGGAACCATCCATAAAAATGAATTACACAATATTATCAGGCTATTTCTGATAGTAATCTTTATGTCAATGTATTGAACACACAGGAAACAAAGTTTAATATCTTAAGATGTTTTCCCAAAACAAGTTTACTGAAAGCATAAAAGTGGTTAGCCGCTGCTATTTTGTACAAGTTTTTTGACAGTGCTTAACTTCTATGATGCATAGATAGCGTTATCTAACTTACACCTCAAGGGCATGATTCTGATATGTTGCAATAAATATTGTCAGTATCAACTTCTGATTTCAAATAAAACAAAATTTATTTAAACAATTTAACAACGAACTCTTCATAGAGTTAACTTATCCTTTTTTTCCATAAAAAAAAAAATCAATCCAGAAATGAAGTAAAATCCTTCAGACTTATGGTAGGATAGCTGTTTCAGATATTGTGAGTTGTTTAAATGAACCTATTCATGGTTCTTGTTTGATTAATGGTTAATCTGCTATACAGGAAATTATTTTGTTCACTGCAATCTATGCATATACCAGATAGTGCAAATAATGAAGATTGTAAAATGCAGTTTGTGCTTACAATGCGAATTTCTTATTCTGCTCTGTCAATTTTTATTTGAAAATAAGTGAGTTATTACAGACTGCACTTTGTGCTTTAAATACACAACTATTACATGATTTTCAGTCCTATTGCATTTAATAACAAGAGTGCCAGTGCTGCCACAATACACGCCATCACAAAATATAAAGATCAAGAGGGTCCTTTTAATTATTGCTTTTAACATTTCTGTAAACACAAGCTCAAAATGAAGTCTGTAAGACCAGTAAGTTTGGCTGAAAGAGCTAAATCAGTATAGCAGTATATTCGCGATATTCAAACCTCTAATATACTCTTCCTAAAGTGAGGCAATCACTAAAGATGATGAAAAGACAGGGACCTGATACTGTGGTTGCCTGGGTAGTAGGTTTGATCCCTGCAGGGGCAGCCGGACGTTTTCTTCAGAATAACTATTGCAAATATTGATGAATATAAAAAATCCCAGTATCATGCATATCTACCCATTATATTTATGACATTGCCCTAGTTTGAAAAGATTAGGTCAGATACATAGAAGGAGTTGTGTTCACAAGGCTGAAATATCAATCAGCTAAAGAGACTACGTTTCAAGGGACAAAAAATCTTGCAAAAATCAATAAACCAGAAAATCCTTCTTTATGCCCATTAACCAATTATTGTAATGACATTGAATTAGTTTTGAAAAGATTCGTTCAGAAACAAAGAAGGAGTTGTGTTCACAAGGCTGCAATATTAATCGGCTAAAGAGACTAAGTTTCAAGGGACAAAACTCTTGCAAACATCAATCAACCTGAAAATTGCCACTTATGCACATCAACGGACGGACAGAGGGAGAAGATGATGCCAATATACCACCTCCTCCGGGGGCGTAAAACAAAATGATGTTGTGTAAAGTTACTATAAGCATTTATACATTTGATAATCAATCCTACCATAACCACAAGTGAAGTAAATATTACAGTAAATGGAAAATTTGACAAAATTCTAGCTTTTGAGATCAATCTTTACATGACAATAGTTTGCTCAATTTTAGATACTTATATACTTGTTGAAGTGATAACCATGCTGCTTTGATATTCATGCCAACAGTGTGTGTAAGAAGTTATTCTAGTAGATATCAAAAGACTTCCAACAAATTCAAAATAGACAGCTACTGTGTTAAAGTATTCCCTACGCCTTTCTAATAACAAAAGATTCATCCATGCTGTGATGGTATTTTTATCATAATTTTATCTTCTTTTCTTTGTCATTTCCTGTTGTAAAATGAGAATAATTTATAGTGTCTTGCCACTGATACCTGGGGCGCTAGTCAAAGAGGTTCCAATATTGAAAAATTATATATATAATTCTATATTGTCTAGAAGGGTAATTAATAACTAGGCGACTGAGGATCCATTTTAAGACCAACATGGGGCAGAAATCATTCAATTTCTCCTAAAAAAAAATTGCATAATCCCCATTTTTAATCTAAAAAATTCTGCTGTGAGATAAAAAAATATATGCAGTATTATTTATTATTTATGTTGAATTACATTGATATTTCTAAGATCTTCTTAGTGCCTTTATGCACTTGAGTGCAGTATTACAGTATGCCTAAATGATTCACTTGACTGATTAACTGTGTAATGCAAAAATTTTGTTAGATATATAGCTAGCTATATATATAGCTGAATAATGAAAAAGTTTCTATACCAAAATATATTCAGCCAGGGAGGTAAGACACAATACAATACCAAAATGGGACTATATCTTTTATTCAGGCAGGGAGAAATGACACACAATTAAATATCAGAAAGGGACTGTACCTTTTCATTCAACAGGGGAAATAATAACTCACAACACCTAAATAAAGTTGCATCACTCATTCAACAGTGTACATAACAACACCAATACTTAAATGAAGATTTATCTCCCAGTAAAAAGGTGAGATAATTATTAGATGCTGGCCTGTAGCCAGCGCCTATATAAGGATACATCTGCAATTTTTACCATGGGCATAGGTTCCACATGTGATGGTGGCAGTGAATAGTTTCTCTATCTGAGTTTACTTTAAACTCTTAAACAAATAAGGAATGTATGATGATTAATAAATTCTTTCATATAACAATTATAATATTCTTAAAACGAACAAACAAGTCAAACAGTTTTTACAAAAACTGTAGCATACATTTATGAAAAAACTTGAATAAGAACATTCATTTATATGCCAAATCCTTAATAACATGGTAGTGAAAAAGCTATAGGCTTGTTCGATGTGCATGTTTGATTCGCTGTGCAGAAGTCTCCAGATATGTACTGAGAATAGAGAGAATCAAAAACAAATGCACAGCTAAAACATGTTCAGCGATGTCAGTGTCGGATAATTTCCACAAACCCCAAATGCACAATTGTAACATGATTTGCTACCATGATTCTGTGTCTTTGGTCCATCTGTATTATATATTTTCGAATGGAACAATCAGAACATGTTCAAACAATCTGATCTGGTCATCAAATCAAAGGATATGTGTAAATATACTAAGACTCTACCTATGTGCTATTTTTATCATGGCATAAAGCCACCAGATACAATATATTCCAACTTTTTGTGTAATGGACACTATTAAAGTGTAACATGCAGCAGGTTAAGCTTTATATATAGGTGCTGTAATTCAATAATTTTTGAATTATTGAGCTGTTGAAATGAAGTTAGGGATATTTCTAACCCCTTGTACAGTATCTAATCCTGTGAATGGTAAAACAATTTTTTTCATCTATTTATTTATGTACATGAAAACCATGTTCTTGTTTACTTTAAGACATGTCGAGGACCAAACAGTTAGTGTTTTAAAAGTAAGAAAAAATATTCAGATGAGAAAATAGATAAAAGAAGAAGAAGATACATAGACTTAGATAAACATATTTGGCGGTGTCCTTGATGCTTGCATCAACAATTTGGCTTGTATCAAACTGTACCTGGCATCCAACAGGAGTGAGAGGGCAGCCAACATCCCACACCACGATGAGTTTATCAGTTCCTCATGAAGACTTACACCTTCCTCTGTAGCTTGGGTTTCTGTTAAAAGAATCAGCATAAAATTTATTCAACTGCAATTATCTGCCTTTATATAGAGATAAGTGCCAGTATGTAGGCAAAGGTAGGTTCATTCAGCAGCATTCAGGCAGTGGTCTTTGAGATCTATTTCTCTGTTCCTTTAGAATCCTAACAATTAAAACAACACACAGACTGTGCTATCAACCCTTTCAGCCTGTGGACTGAACAGTGATTACCTTTGCAAACAGTTTAGATTTAGACCAGCCCTCACAAAATGCAGCACTCTGCCACTCAGTTTATAACTTTTGAAAAATTAGGCAGAAAAGGAAAATCTCTTTTAGAATTATAGCAGACGAAAATTTGTCTAGCACACAACAATTCAGTACTGAAAGGGTTGAGCATGACATATCATCAGTCTTTCTGACTACCAAGAAATTACATTAGTGATAAAGTAACAATACAATCTATCTAATTATCTTAAAACTTACAAAGATTTTGTTCTCTGCCATCTCCTTAAAACAAGGATTTAAAGATACCAGTGCACTTACCTTTTAGCACTTATATAAAAGTACTTAATCTTCCTCTGCCAGTGGTAAAATGTAAGAACATGTAAGTAAAACTTGATCAAATCATCTGAAGATAAAGTTTCCATCACTTAGCCATTAAAGAAAACAAGTATTGTTAGCAATCACACATAAAGGCAATTCATCATAATCACTTGCTATGGTAACAGACAATGTTTTTCTTCAGTTTGCCTTAAATGTCCTCATTTAAAGAGCCAGACAAATTAACTAATGTGACTTCACTTTCCCATACATTTTCTTTCAAATTTTATTGATGCATCTAGTGCTCCTTTTCAAATTTTTCATTTTAATTTCATGTTTCTGTCAAATGATTAAGCTAAACCGCCATGTCAAAGTGTATGGATTAAATAATGAATACATGATCAAACAGCTGTTTAAGGAATACATGATCTAACAGGTGTTTAATGAATAAATGATCTAACAG
>JAULCC010641424.1:3826-16701 GCA_032358795.1 Nuttallia obscurata | reverse complement strand
ATGTCTGACAAGGTGAGGAAGAACCGGGAAACTTATTGGATGTCTGACAAGGTGAGGAAGAGCAGGGAAACTTATTGTATGTCTGGCAAGGTGAGGAAGAGCAGGGAAACTTATTGGATGTCTGACAAGGTGAGGAAGAACCGGGAAACTTATTGGATGTCTGACAAGGTGAGGAAGAGCAGGGAAACTTATTGGATGTCTGACAAGGTGAGGAAGAACCGGGAAACTTATTGGATGTCTGACAAGGTGAGGAAGAGCAGGGGAACTTATTGGATGTCTGGCAAGGTGAGGAAGAGCAGGGAAACTTATTGGATGTCTGACAAGGTGAGGAAGAACCGGGAAACTTATGTGATGTCTGACAAGAAGAGGAAGATCCGGCACACTTATTGGATCCGCCGGCTGAACACATTTCAGCCTTACGGAGTTAACAAGGGAGACTAACTACTCCCTCTGCTGTATGCTCACATACAATAACTTTTTCTATTTACATCTCGTGGTCATTCACCGAAAATATTATCAATCTATCTACAAAGAATTAGATGTCATAGCGAGAGTATTTGTATAACCACTTGAATTACGCCCTGGGCCGCAGTTAATTGATCTGAGTGACCTCATACGTTTGCAAACGCTTGCAGAGCCTTACATAAAATTATTCTACACCGACACGACATATTTTTTAGATAAATGCGTATCGTAAACAGAACTGCATACGTGTAATTGCTGTACTCCTTGACAAAGGCTGAGACGCCGAAATCTTTAATAATTTATTTTTATTAACAGCACTGTTTTAGAAATTATTTTCTCAACCTTATATATATATATATATATCCATCCTCATTTCTGCACATTTGTAAACAAAGGTACGCTGATGGTATTCTTTAAAAACTTTATACATAAATATATAAATTTATCTATATATCTCTCTTTCTATCTCTCTCTTTCTCTAACGTTGGATGTCTATAACACTCAATTTATCAAAGGTATGTTTTAAATTTTAAACTGATGTAATAGAATCTGATATCTTTTCTTTCCATTGAGTCTGCATGTTCCATGTGTGAAATTCTTTGTGTTTAATGCGTTTTACACAGGTTCAGCATGCCCTCTGTTACAGCAGTTTAGCATACGAGTTTGCGGAATTAGTTTGCGAACCTGTGTGTTGTATTTTCTTGTTTTCTACGCGTCTTTCAATAAATTCCACTTGTTGAAACCGGACTAATATGTATATTCTTATTGTGGTCTCTAGTTTATAACTATTATTAGTTGGCATCTCCGAAAGTTACTAGCAACCGTCCAACATAAAGTAGCGTTAACAGTAATGTCGCCATGATAAACTCCATCACGGGTACTGTGAGTGAACAGTGACTTTTCTAATGTACCAGATCTTATATAAACTATACCCAGTTTTTTTGGAATAAAAGTGTCCGATTGTAAAGATATGTAGGTATGTGCTATTTGCCCAAGTTGCAAATATGTCGGTCAGAATAATGTCCACACAGCAAAACAAGATAAAACACACACAGAATAAATAAAAAGTGAATGAAAGGTCGCTTGAAAATAGAATGTCATTGCTGGGTAAGGATTCAAGGGTGGTTATTCGACAACCAGATCAGACCCAAATAGACCCAACCAAGCTAAATTTGTATCCACTGTTTTGCAACGCATGTAGACTGGTTTCTAATGGGACTTATTTACTTATACATGTATTAAAACTATATGTCTTGACAAACCACAAAAATAACTGCATTAGGATTAAATATAACTAATTTTAATAAGATATGATATTCTTTTTGAAATAAGATACTCTTTTATATGGATTTGTATAAGCACAGAAATGTAATTTCTTAAAAAATGTTTAAATAGAAAACAAGTCATAAGAGTAGACCCATATTAACCTACTTTAAATTATTTTTACTAACTAGCAAAAACTAAGAAACACCTCATTATCATTTTATCACATTAGTATGGAAAACTTCAATCGATCAACAAAATACTATGCAATATTCTTATTTCATATACACGGACTTTGCATACGTAAGCATCTTATTTGAATCAAAGTAATTTATCTGAGTTTATTACGCTTGGAAAAACATATTACACCAAAGCTGAAAGCAGTTCAGCCAAATTAAAGGAAATGTAAAGATTTTCGGCCACCATACAGACTCAAATGGCATGCCCAACTGCCTGCGAATGAGTTTTGGCATTTTGGTATTTCTTGCACAATCTTATCAACAAAACTCCATGGGGCTAGCTAATAAAGAAATAAAAGAAAAAACCGCTGAGGTTCCTATACAAATGATGAGACGGCCTCGTTAAAGTGAAAATGCAAATTTTGTTTTAAATATGTTTATTCGCCGATTTCATAATATTGGGTGTTTACCTACATGTGTTACTGCAATATACATACTACCATGACAACCGAAATATTATACATTGCAAGTTTGAATTTGAACTTGTGCCAAAGAGGACGACTGTATAAGTTTGGTTCTGTTAAAATACTGCACCCAATTGTGAGTTTGGGGTATGTTTCTTTTATATCCCGCTATGATGTAAATAGCTCGCTAGATTTGCAACCTAGGCTTGATTTTTAAAAGAAAATGTATTGTTACAAGTGGGGTTTACAGGTTTATACAAATAAAAACAAGATAGTGGTTTTAAGGAAAAGGGGTGGGGTCTTTCGAAATGAAAAGTGGATATATGTGGGTAAAAACCTAGAAGTAGTAGAGTGAGAACTTTAACTACTTAGGGGCGACTTAGGGACTGTCTTTAATTATTTAGGGAACTGTGCTCTTAACCAGGAAACTATAGCAAGCAAGGGACTTTAAGCATTACATGTAAATACTTTGTTAAATAAGACTAAACGATTTAATTTTAAACCTAAAACCGTATGCCAATTATTTGATGCATTTGTAGGATCTACGTTAGTTTGTGCATGTGAAGTATGAGGATATACATAATATAAAGAGATAGAATGAATTCATCATTAATTTTGTAAACAATTATTACAGGTTAGAACATCAACTAACATGGCAATATATGGCAAGCTTGGACGATATTCTTTATATAACTCCAATAATATTTTTATCCAGCAGTATAATGGCATGGTGCAAGACAATTATAGGGGCGTAAACACTGGGCAAGACAGTTATAGGGGCGTAAACACTGGGCAAGACAGTTATAGGGGTGTAAACACTGGGCAAGATAGTTATAGGGGCGTAAACACTGGGCAAGAAATATAAAATTATTGTTCGACGATTTTGGATATTCTTATGTTTGGAAAAATCCAAGTGTAGTTAGATTAGGCAGTTTTCATTTGTTATGTAAAAAGCGTGTAATTGATGTGGAACGAATCCATATGTTATGTGTAATAGTCAGTCGTTCGACACTTATGAACAATAATTAACAAATAGCTTTGAACACAAATACTATTTAGAAAAACTACCTAAATCGTTGAGAATATCACTTTCAAGATTAAGATTATGTTCACACAGCTTAAGAATAATTGAAACAGTTCGATATTCACAAAATAGAGTTGAACGAAACTGGGGATATTGTAGAGGATGAGTTTCATTTTGTACTTATTTATTCCAAAAATGATGATATTCGAAGAAAGTATATTTAGTCTTAATATTACAAAATACCTAGTGTTTATAAATAATTGCCTGAATGACATAAAACATAGCTCAGAATTGTTACACTTGAGTAGATATATTTCTGAATTGTTCAGTAGAAGAATGACTACTAAATTCAGAAGTATAAAACACTAACAACAATTAATATGTATTTTCAGAAATGATTTTTAAGTTCAACCTATCTCCTATACACGGACATTGTGTATTTATGTGTGGTTATTGTTGTTGTTTTTATACTGTGTTAAATAAGACATCTCAATATGATACATCGATTCACGAGAGGTAGCTGTGAAATAGGCACATATATATTTACTATCAGTGTTAATATCATGATCATTTTTATCATAAAGTATTTAGTTAAAATTGAACAATAATACGAACAAAAGTCATAGAGCGGTAAAGATGTTTCGCGCTAAGGGGCCCATGTAGCAAAACAAGATGTGTTCTTTTTTTTCTAATACTTAGAGAGTTTAGCTTTTCATATCTGCTTTGTGCAGGACACTCGTTTTACCCAACAATCGCAAGAACAAACGGTGTACAGGTAATTAGTTGATACAAATTTTAGCACCTTCGGCTAGTCCAATTCTATTGGAGTCCCTATACTAAAAAAGCTGTTGATTTATATTAGAAAACAACTATAGCGGAGAGAATTTAAATCATATATATAAAGCTGTAGGTATAAAATAACTCAAGGTTACTCTTCTAAATGTATGAACAGAATTAAGATATTCCTGCTTTTTAAAAAATATATTTTTATTACAAATAGATTCGGAAACGATTCTTACATTTTTGTGGATATTTTGATTGTGTTCAAGACCAATCTTAGATTATCTAGTCCAATAAACATGCCCTAATATTCATTCGCTCAATTTTAGCACTAAGACTTATAACATTACATTGGTCTGAGATAACAATTCTCCAGCACATTTGTAGGACTGTATCACAACTATACACATATACAAAACGATAAAACAAATGAAGTGATTAGAGATATCATAAAATAATGATGTGATGACTTCAAAACATGTGTAAAGTTTCAACGTAATAGCATACATGGTTTCTGAGAAAAAGCATTGCACTAAAAACCTTAACGAAACCTACTAAGTCAAAAAAGGGGGAGTAATTCAGCCCAAATCCAATCAAGAGTTATGGAACTTCGTTGGAAGTGCATGTTATGACCTCGGATAAGTATGTTAAGTTTCAGGGTAATAGCATATATATAGTATCTGAAAAAAAGGCAATGCAAAACCCTAACCAAGCTGGCAACGCGGACGCCGACGTCGACGCCGACGTCAACGCCGACCCAAGGGCGACTGTGATGGCTCTCCATATTCTTAGATAAGTCGAGCTAAAAGGTCGATTACTACTATGTCGTGTTAATTATGTCCTACATTGTACCGGGTATTCAAGAAGGTCTACAACTTCTGACGTTTATAGTAGACTGTGTCCTACTTTGTATCGGGTATAAAAAAAGTAGATAAATTCGAATTCGATATATTTCTAGACTGTGTCCTACATGGTATCAGGTATAGAAAAAAAACGTCGATTACTTCTTAGTTTTGTTAACTATGTCCTACATTGTTTACTTCTTCTTACGTTTATAGTAGACTGTGTCCTAAATGGTACTGGATATAGAAAAAGGTCGATTACTTCTTTTTCTTGTTGAATGTGTTCTATATGTATATTGTAACGGTAATAATTCTATATGAATATTGTAACGGTAATAGAAATAAATCTAACACTTCTGTCGACATGCGTTTACCACGTAGACTGTCACCTACATGTTACTAGTTTTAGTAGATAGTCAGTTGACTGTCTTTAATGTTTATAGTACAATTTCTTGATCGATGACTCTTATGTAACGCGTTCTTACAATAATAGCAGATAGTAACTTCTTACCATAATACATTGTGGTAGACCCAGTGAGGTCTGATGTAATTTTAGCTACAGCGCTAAGCAAATAGTATCTCTCGACTCAGATGTTCAAAAGACTGTAAGTGTTATAATATTGCGGTTACTGTGTTAAAAGAAAGCCTATGCCAAGCAAAAAACAGTCTTCTTTACAAAAAATATAACTTTTCTTTCGCCATTTTTGTTGCTTAGTCCCATAAAATGAAGGCTAATAGGGCATGGGATAATATTGCGCATTTGGGGGACCTAGCGGCACAATAGCGGCAGCACGATAATGATAATGCGACAGTACGATAATGATAATACGACAGTACGGTAATGATAATGCAACAATATAATTATGATAACGCGACAGTACGATTATGATAATGCGACAGTACGACAATGATAATGCGACAGTATGATTATGATAACGCGGTTGTACGATAATGATAATGCGACAGAACGATAATGATAATACGACAGTAGGTAATGATAATGCGACAATATGATTATGATAACGCCACAGTACGTGAATGATAATGCGACAGTATGATTATGATAACGATACAGTACGATAATGATAACGAAACAGTACTATAGTGCTTACGTGATAGCGCAATGCTTATGACGTGACAGTACGATACTACGATATTACGATGGTGAAAAGGCGGAAACACGTAAGTATATCGCATTATCATCATCATATTGTCGTATTGTTGCATTTTCATTATCATACTGTCGCGTTATCATCATCGAACTGTCGCCTTTTGATTATCGTAGTTTTGCGATGGAGGTTATAGTCTGTTTCAGTTTAAGATTTTTATTACAAAACTATTACACTGATAAGATGAATCTGGGATATCTGACCTTGGTTATAGAGGAATGATAAGTTCTAACGTAATAAAAGAACATTCATATACCATTGATGGGAATATTAGTGAATATCAATAAGTCTTTTTTAAGCTTTAAAGTGTGCTTTAGATCACATATTCATTAAAAAAGGTATCCGTAATAGTATATTCTTATGTTCTTTGTAACACAACAAGAGAAATGAGCGACTGTTTTCGGGGACTAGGATGGCTATACAGTCTAAATGATAATCACCCAAACATCATTATCATAAATTATTGAAATTTCACAAATTAGGCCTACGGATTAGAAAAACAGTTCACATAAATGTTTGCTCATATTTTCATGGAAAGAAGATTTCTTACACCTGTTGCTTTGAAAGATGTATTATTCTAAGAACAGTTCATTATATTAATAAGTCAGTATGAAACTATTGTCCTGAATGGAAATCTTTCTGAGGAAATTGTAAAACGGATGTTTCGGCAGCATATGTGGTTCTCCAGACTATCTGAATCGGGGTTAGCATAAATCATAAAGTTAGACGTACTGAAGTTAAAGTGAAGAATAGAGTAGAGTATACATGGAAGTCCTCAGTGGATTATCGGAATATATATTATATATGGTACAACTTACAATGACACATTATTTTCCATGGTATGTTGCAAATTTTCCATCAAATGCTGCGTTCATATGTTAGAGACAGAAAAGGGATGGTTAGACACAACAATAAGATCATGATATAGTGGTAGTATTTGATTTATGAAAATGGAAGAATATATAAACAGAGAGAAAGAGAGAGAGAGAAAGAGGGGGGAGGGGGCAGAAAGATGTACATGTATAGAATGTGTATGTGTTTATATGCAAAAGTTTTGTCTATTTTAGAGATAAAGATAGAGATTGTGTGCGTGTGTGGTCGATATGAAGAGAGATAGACAATGTCAGACAGATATGAAGAGAACTTACAGGGAGAGATACAAATACAAAACAAAGGGTTGACAAAAGGCTTACGTATGCTGGGTGATAATTGATAACGTTCGACAATTTTATGTAGAAGATAGAGACAGAGAGAAAGAGATACAGACAGAGAGAGACAGATTTACAGACAGGATAACAGACATACTGAGATAAACATATATATATATACATAGAGAGAGAGAGAGAGAGAGAGAGAGAGCGAGAGCGAGCACTACGGACGAGTCAATATCAAAAAGACAGGGAGATGACATAGAGGGAGATATACGTATTTACAGATAAACGGTGACCAAGAACATTAGTGTGCATGTTTTATTTAGATAATGTCTTTATTAGATAGTATAGTGAGAGAAAGAGACACAGACACAATGACAATAATAGAGACGAAGAGAAAGGGAGGGGAGTGATGGAGGGAGAGAATTACAGACGAGACCATGTAAGTAGGTAGGGAGATGACGTAGAGGGGTGACCGAGATAATATTTGCGTTTGGTTGATAGAGATAATGACATTTTTAGTTAGAAAAGAGGTAGAGAAAGAGTGTGCGAGAGAGAGTAAAAAGAGGTACATACGAGACCATGTTAGATAAACAGGGAAATAACTTAGGGAGAGATATACATTTACAAAGCCATGGGTTAACAATAAACATACGCGTGCTTGGTGGAAAGATTTTGAGTCAGACATTTTAGACAGATATGGAGAGAGAGAGATATATAGAGAAAGAGAAAGGGAAAGAGAGAGGGGGAAAAGTGCAGACGAGTCAATGTCAGAAGCCGGAAGAGAAACTTTAGAGGGATAGATACATAGTATAGTCAAGTGGTGACCGATAGCATGTTGAATATAGACAGATATAAATATATACTGCGGGATGTTTTGTAAGATGATGTCGAGAAAGAGCTTGATATGAATAAAAGAGAAATAGATAGAAAGAGAAATAAAGTCGAGGCAAGTGAGATGACTAAAAGGGAATTTTTTAAGTAAATAGAGACAAAGGGTGATCGAGAGCATGCGTATGCGTGTTGGATATATTAATTATCGGCATGATTAAAGAGGAGAGAGAAATACAAATACAGACGAATCAATATCATAAAGACAGGGAAAGGAATTAGATGGAGATATGTGCTTGGAGGATAGAAATAATGACATGTTAGATGAGAGAAAGAAATAGAGAGCAATAGAGAGAGAGAGGTAAGTCAGAAAGACGAACTATTGTGTTAACCAATTTGCAACTGTTAAAATTGTACCTAATTTTTGCCATGCCAAGGGCGAGTTTTCGGGCGACAAGTCGGCTAAACGTAGTTTAGCGGAGCAATATGTATCGAATGTGAATTTTTTGAGTGAAATGATAATCAGATAACCATCGTGTAGTTAGTTACACAATACTTGATTATACACAAAGACATACATAAAGTATACATCAGCCGCAGAGACGTACACATGTAAAATATTGACCCTAAATTACGGTGACACATGAGCTGACATCTGCAACACTTTATTTATATTGTGGTCACAACTTACGAAGTCGTGGCCTCAATTCTCAACTTTTTAGAAGATCCCCAAAAGGAACCTGCGCTGGAAATCAACGATAGGTAAGTATAAACAAGCATCAAGGACACCTCCATTTTTTTTATTTAAATCTATATATCAGTATGATTTGGGATGGCAGTTAGGTTTAAAAAATATATTTAAAAAAAATTAAAATCCGACGGTATGATACATTTTTTTATCTATCTTGAGGAAGCCTTCCAGCTAGCTTGCGGTAGGTCGGTGGTTCTACACGGGTGCATTCTGTGCCTGAAATAGTGTACAGGGGTCCCCCGGGGTCTTCCTTCACCTGTAATGAGCTGGACGTCGCGATATGATTGAAATACTGTTAAAGTTACTTCAATTTCCAAATGAAACAAAAACAAAACTAAATTTTAGATTGTTCTATTTTTTCCCAGCTTTATACATACCTGCTGCATGTAAAACACAGAGTTATGTTTGTTATGTCAATGATTGTCGATACTTTAGAAGTGTCCATTACACGAAAATAGGAAATATTTGGTATCTGTAACCAAGCTGGTTGTGGCTGTATTTCACGGCAAAATATCACACAGGTAGAATATAAGTATCTTCACACATATCTTCTGATTTTGATGACCTGATTGACCATGGTCCGTTTTTCCACTCGAAAATATAGTACAAATGGACCAATGACGTCAGAATCATGATACAGCAGAATACACAACTGTTTTTAATTTGCATTTGGGATATATTCGCGACGAATGTGGAAAGTATCCGACACAGACATCGCTGAATGTGTTTTCGGTATGCAATTGTATTCGGTTTCTACTCTTCGTGGTTCATATCTGGAAACTGTGTACACAGCGAATCGAAGACGAGAATCGAACACGCCCATAGCTTTTTCACTACCTCCTTAAGGTTTCGGAATGTAAATAAATGTTCATATTAAAGTTTCTCATAAATGTAAGCTACAGTTATAGTAAATATCTTTTTGAATTGTTCGTTCAATACATGCTATAATTGTGACAAAAAAATTAATGATCATGCATTCTGAGTCTAAACTAAACTAAGGTAAGAGAAACTATTCACTGACACAATCACAGTAGCACCCTCTTGCCCATGGTAAAAATAGGAATAACACCTTCTGGACGGTGTCTAATAAAGTGTTGCGGATTTCATCTCTGTGCCGTCGTACGAAATAGTACGGTAATCATGCACAAGCAAGAGTCACAAAAGAACGGACAGCACGTAAACAATCCGCCATGCTGCATGTACCTGTACAAAAGGCTATCTAAAAATAGACATGTTTAGATATCACAATACATACCAAACATAAAGAAGTTTGTTATTTGTATAAAGTAACACTTTACTTACCAAGAACAAGAATCTGTATCGTTCGTACATGCATTCTTATTACAAAGTAATGATCCCTTGTTAATATGTGTTGTCACCACTACGTTTTAAATCCTGATGCGGCATACAAAATCGATACACCGATGTTATAATATGACCAGGTAAATAGGCGGTACTTGTTTCGCCTGTGGATGCAAAGAGTATTACATTAACTCTTACTGTTTGCATTTAAATATGATAAGTGTCTTATGTTCAACTGTCACAGAAGTGTAATATACAAAAACTAAACATGTGTGGAGAATTTCAGCTGACACTACAAATTCAAGCATCACCGACTTGTCTATTTACATCCCTGCTTTGCGATATGGTATACTATAGTCAATGCGGACAACTCACTTTAACAAACTTTAAACAAACGTTCGCATTCGAATAAGTTAAACTTAAACCTGGTATGTACATGTTATTCAAGCTAATTCATCACATTGAATGATGGATACAGGTTATATGGCTTTGCAAACAGTGTAGACCCAGATCAAGTGTACACGGTATGCATTGTTTGCGCCAAGGTGATTATGCTCGTTTGAAATATAAAATTCTCTAGAAATACATCAATAGCCCGATAAAACCTTTCATTCAAAAGTGGAGTGGTATTATCGGTGCTTGTATCATTGCAGCTGTAGTTCTGTAAACATGACAATAATGACACATATCAATGGAATCTATTGAAATCTGTTGTTATGATCGTGTTTAAATTAAAATGAATACTTCAGACAAAGGTTTCTTGAGCATGCAATGTGACAAGATAAAAAAACGCAACTATGTCATAGTTTGTAATAAAAAAATGTAGCATTTTGCAATGTAATTATTTGACGATTGCTTAAACAAATGTTGAGATGAGCTGAGCTGTAACATCTTTTATTTATACGGCATGATTAGACAACTCCATTAACTATTCACCTGGGATATAATTATTACTTTTACATGGTATTTTTATTACTTTTCCATGATAATTCGATCATGACATTTGGTGTTTCAATGTTCTCTGTGGATATATTCAATATCATGCAACTGCTGCATAAAGTCTATTATGTCGTCTGCACACACGATCTGCATTTTCTATAACAGCAACAGATGTGCATGACAAGCACTGTCCGAAGAATTACTGCAAATTATAAAAGAAATGTCAACAGAAGAAAACGTTTTCGAAAAACACCAGCGTATTCACAAAAATGTAAACATGTGAACCACTACTGATTGTCTACCGCATCCTTTGGTAAATCATTTCAAAACCACACAAAGCTTTCAATGTATATAAAATAAATTTCAGCGTATAGAAGACTTAACGAAATATTTCTAGGAGGTTACAATATGCTACATGGAAATTTGTTTGTTCGTGTTGCTCTGTGAATAAAATCAGATCGTATGTGGCTTCGTTAATCTGAAGCAATCCAAAGAGCAATTTCTGATTTAATCAGAGGTGCAAGGCAAGATTAAAGGTGGTAATTGTGTAACAAATAAACCAAGCGCATATGTCAAGCACAAATTACGCGCGAGTTTGGATCTAGGACTGATTCTAAACCTGTAATCTTTGATTAACCTTTAGCCTGCTTAACAAATGTCGTCTGCTTAAACTATCGTCTGCCTAGATTTTAAAATTCATCAGAATCGCCCAATATTTGGAGAAACAATTGGCCGAGTGTCAAACAGCTTGGATCCGGTTTAGACGCTGAGTTACTCGGCGTATAATCTGGCTCCAAGTTGTTTGCAAATTCTATCACGGTCGCCCGTAGCAGGCTAAAGATTAAAAGCTAAGCATTTTAGCCGTCTCCTCCTATACTTCATTCAATGATCTGCCTACCGTCAATTTGACAATTATAACGGCACTGAACATACGGCAATAGTTTGTCTATGTTAAACGCATTGAACTCATGACTACGACTTGTCTATGTTAACTGCCTTGAATCCCGACTTAAACTTGTCTATGTTAACTGCATTGAATCCCGACTTAAACTTGTCTGTGTTAACTGCATTGAATCCCGACTTAAACTTGTCTGTGTTAACTGCATTGAATCCCGACTTAAACTTGTCCATATTTAGGCACTAAAACCCCGACTACATCTTGTATATATATTGAAGGTATTACACTCCCGACTTAAACTTGTCTATGAAAAGACACTGAACCCCCGACTTTAACATGTCTATGTTATATGCATTGAATCCCAACTTCATCTTTTCTATGTTTAAGGTATTGCACCCCCATTTAGCTTGTCAATGAAAAAGGCATTTAACTTCTGACTACATCTTACCTCTAGCTACAAATTATTTATGTTGCATTGAGTCCCTGACTACAATATGTCCCTGATACCCGGTAGTGGCATTGAACTTCAGACTTCAACTTGATCATGTTAACGACATTGAACTCCCGACAACAATTTATTTATGTTAAAGGCATTGAACCCCCGACTATAACTTCTGTATGTTAAAGGCATAAAAGTAGTGACAACAATAAACAAAATAAAACAGTTTACCAGACTGACCCATAATGACTCTCATTCGGTGACATTAACTTACATTTAGCAAATGCGTGCTGTAAATGTCATGACTCTCATTCGGTGACATTAACTTACATTTAGCAAATGCGTGCTGTAAATGTCATGACTCTCATTCGGTGACAT
>JAULCC010641423.1:0-26333 GCA_032358795.1 Nuttallia obscurata | reverse complement strand
ATATAATGAAAACTTTAAATATCTTTTCCTCTGAAACTATAGAGACTAGAGCTATAGATATTTTGGTTGAAACATAACATATGGGTTAATTCTCTTCTAATTTTGTTCAAATGGTGACCCCATGGTCAGATTTGGATATGCCCAATGGTTGTCTTATTTTACAGACTTATACAGAAAAAAACCCTATAATTTCTCTACATCTGAAACTATCTATGCATGCTTTAGCTAATATAGTTTCTGTGTCATCAAAGTATACTGGTTTTCAAGTAATTTTGTAAAGAGAAATATTCAGGTGAGCGATTACAGGACCATCATGGTCCTCTTGTTTATTTCCTTTAGTATATTCATGCCAAGAATGACTAAGCACAAGCATGTTGCTACATTGGATAACAAAATTGACATCAACAATACACGGCTGTATGGTAGTTTATTTAAAAGGCTTTGGTCATTACATGCCAATATCAGCCTGAACCTAATGGCATGAAGACACACGGTCATGGTTATAAAACTGTCTGTGCTTGTCACAAATCATTGCCATCTTGGTCCATTCCAAGTAATTGTCAAGCCAAGAACACAAGATTTTGTCTTATTTACAAGTGAGTTCTTGTTACCATTATTATTTAAAACAATTTTCAAGAACATTTAGCCAATATCATGGCTTTGAATTGTTCCTTGTCTGTTTTTGTCTAGAATACCTTAATTGATAACTCCTTGACTTGACTAGCAGGAAGCTTCTGGCAATCTGTTGTTCGAACAATTAGAATTGTGAGTCAACTCACCGTCCGGCACCACTATAACCCCTATCACTGTAACATTTTGAAGAATTTGTTCAATTAAAATTAATTTCAATTATCTCCCTTGAAAAATTTCCGACCAGGATATTTTCTTCTTCATGCGCATCCTTAGGTCATATACTGCAACTGTGATAATTTCTTCAATATTGATCCAGCCGTTAAGAAGTTGCGCATACGAGACCTGTTGCCACATATTGCTATTAAGCTTAGTGAGTTTAATTATCTCCCTTTAAATATTTCGGACCTGGATTATCCTCCTTTATGTATATCCCAGGTCAGTACTGTGTAAAGTTTCATCAATTACGGTCCATCCGTACAGAAGGAGTTGTGCTTACAAAACATGGACAGACAGACGGACGGATGGGGTGTTTCCTATCTACCAAAAAAAAAACTTTGTTCGTGGGGGTTAAAGAAATCCATTGTTGTTTGATACAAACTGGTGAGCTAGGATTCAATCCTCTGACCTTGAGGGTTGATGGGTAATTGCTGGTGCATTAACCACGATAACACCTCAAAAGCCTAGATGTAAAACAAGTTATATATTGTAGCAGCACCAAATCTGCTGTTACTCCATTGGCATTGTGAGCTGCAGTACAGATGACTTTTTTATAAACTTTGCTGTAGCTTCAGAATCCAAAACCGGTTTTGGTAGTGCCAGCTTTAGTTCATATTTGTCTTCCACAAATAGGGATACATCATCCTGAAACGTAAGCATATAAATTATTCATTTTAATTTAGAAAAAAAAAGCAGATAATTTGAAATGCAGTGATAATGGCAAATAACTATAATTGGCCCATATCTCCAAAATAACTTTCCATATATGCAAATAGTTTCAACTCTTTACATGGTAAGAATGGATACAGAAGACCTTACAAACTGTAGAAGGGGGCCTAAGTAACTATGTGGTTAAGACTAGTCGACTTGTAATCACTTGGCCCTTCACTACTGCTGATTAATAGATAAGATCCTGCTACAGATTTTACAATCTTTCTTGTGAGTAATGTCAATGGTTCTACACAGAGGCACTCGGGTCTTCCTCGACCTAGAGCTGTAAAAGTCGCCATATGACCTGTACTGTGTTGTATGAATTAAAACCAAAATAAACAAACATGGATAGAACTCGACTTCAGACTGAAATATTGCATTTGGATGTCAATTATTTGATGTAAACTTTTATCACAAATATCTGAAATTGTAAGTTTTGAAGAAGTTTATTACTTACTATGGTAGAGGTAATCTAATAAAATCCTAATTGAAGCTCCTCTAAGCTCCAATATTATTGCAGTTGGTGAAATATGAGCAAAGATACTGAATCTGATTAAATAAGATTGTGGTAAAGTTTAATGCAATTTTATAAATTACAAAAAAACACACTTAAGTTTGCCTGCACTTTATATATTGTAATCACTAAATCTGCATGAATGTTTTAAACGAAATTATAAGACTAAACAGAATGTTGCAGTATATAACTAGGATCAAATTTTTCGGTTTCCATTATTACTTTTGGGAATTCCTCTTCAGAAGATAAGAACTGGTCACATGACAAATTTAAGATGTATTCAACACTGGTAAATTTGGAGAAAAAAGTTTAGCTTGCTTTTTGCATTTCCATCAGATTTTAACTGGATTAATAGGAACTATTTGAAACATTTGACAATATACCCTGCAGTTACACAAAACTTTATTAAATGTAAGCTGTGCTTGAACAGTACTGAAACCAATTTAGAGACCTTTATGATGACACACTTTCAAATTTAATTCTAGCAAGTTAATTCTGTTGAAACTGATGGTAACAGAGTCACTTGTAGAACACTGTATGTAAATAATATCTGCATATTGTTTTATCATTCTGAAAAATTTAGTTGAAAGTAAAACACTGGTATCTGTCACGGCTTATAATTATATTAGAAAGTTTTATATTACCTAAATACCCTGAACTTCAATTTGAGAACAAATCACGGAACAACGATCTCCAACATGTGTGATAACAAAGCAAAATGATATCGCAAAAATAATGTTAAATGTATGACGAAATATGTTGTCAAAGTCTTAACTGGATTATCTATTTAGTTAAAATCACTAAGGAAAAAACGTATTAACCTCTTGTTGTATTGTCATGTGATAAAAAGAATCCTATACTCGTCATTTCGTATCAACTTTTATTAAGCTTATTCATGAAAACGTTATTAAGCTCACGAAAGGCTTGCTTAACATGTTCCTGAACTCTTTTAATACAAGTTGATACATAATGACAACTCGTATAGGGTCCTCTATATATGATAACTGTTCTTTTTACATGTTTTACATACATCAACATTTGCAAATGATATCTTACATTAACCTATCTTTTACAGATTTACAGTGAGAGATTAAGAAATTGGCTGATCTAGTTAATATTACATGTTAAAAAAATAATTTCATACCTTTGAAATTTCTAGCTCACATTCCCCAACAGAAATAACACCTGGCAGGAAAATCTTTAGCATCAGTGGTTTACAAGTGTCTAAAGAACTAGTTTTCTCTGAAACAAACTCGTATTGAGGTTCAGGTAACAAACTCCCTGTGTCGGATATTTCCTCTATCAGTCCTTTCTTAACTGGCTGTGTGTTCAATGTTATACCACTTAATTTATCAGCCTCCTTACTTAACTCAGTTCTATTGCCTTCAGTAGGATCATTCTCCTTATTGAGCTGAGAAAGTAGAGTCTCTGGACTGTCCGTTGCAAGAGCACCAAAACTTTTTAATATTTCTGACATATTTTCATCAGAACCTTTCTCCTTTGCCCTAAATGCTTGTATTAAACTATCTTGGAGAACTTTGACATTCCCTTTATGAGATCTGTCCAATATTTTGTATTTTCTGTTCAATTTGATGTGGGAGTGCTGTTTTTCAATGAAATCCATGGCAATCTGAATCAGAGTATCCTGATCTGTTTTGTTGTTGGCATCTTTGCCATATTCAGAGAGAATCTTTTCATTGAATGCTACGGCTGTTACTGCAGCTTTTCCTGAAAGAAGCAAAAATGATCTTTAAAATATACAATCCAATACCATGCTTCCTGGACCATGTGACATGAGCACAAGGTTGTTTAAAATGGGGCATTTAAATGTTTTGGTAACTACTATAAAATTGAAGCCATCTAACCTAGGTCTATATTGTTTATGACCTCCTATAGTGTTCTTAGCAAAGGAATTATTTTTTTTAATGATTTCAGAATTAATTTAATTGTTTTTAAATTTAGAAACAACAAACATGAAGATTGTTTATCAAAATAAAAGTTGAATCGACCTGTAATTTTGATACTATCCTAGTACTTGACTTGTACTTATCATGACACAAAGCTGTGATCTGACATCAACAAAATTTTAGTGCCAAATCAGACATAGGAGTATGCTACCACAGAGTTGTCAATAACAATTGAGGCAACCGATTTTCAGTTAAAAATAACCAATTTTTAGATAGATGATCCATAGGCACTCTTAAAGATTAAGGAAAGAGCAACAGATTTTCTTCTGATTTTAAATGATGAATTTCATTGCCAGTCTGTTAATAATGACAACCCTGTACCATTAACATTTTTCAATATATACACTGTCATGGCATACACATTTCTTTAACTGAAGTCCATTTACACACTTTAATTTTTTTTACTCATTGTTTTAATACCTTTATCTTCACCTATCTGTCCAATGGCACTTCCAGCTACCCGGACCGGCTCTTCAGGGTTTGCTGGGGCTGGTATCCTTTTCCAGGTACAAAAGTTGATGTAAAATGTAACATTCTGGGGTTTCTGTAACATAACATAACATTATAAATTTTATAAGACTTAAAATATTAGAAAAATAGATTCAATCAGTACTTAAACATGTCTACTTCAATGGATTTAACTTGTTCAAAGGACAGATCATCCATCAGCATTTTGGTTTAAGTTCCTGGGTTCTTAAGTACTAACCAGGATCTCAGCAAGTATTAACAACTTTCTCATCTGAAATAATTAAGGCTGAGAAACTAATGGCGACATTGCAATTAAGAAAATTGCAGCAGAGGCTTGGATAACCTTCTTCTTCAGATCAATAGCTTTGAAGATGAGCTATTTATTCCACATTGCCACCATGTGCAACCTATATTTCTGTGCAGTGACACATTCTACGAAGCTCCTATCATTGCATCTTAGAACAGTGTGTTAATATAAGTAAAGGCAATTTTTAATAATAATGAAAACAAATCGTGTAAAAATTATTAATACTAATTGTATGAACATGAGGCTGAACAAATCATTAGATCTAAAATATATTTACAATTTAGAATAGAATATTTTTTATTGAAACATTTTCAACAAGTTTTGTTAAAAAATGTAGATATTGCTTCTTTAATGGGGTTAGTGCCATAAAAAAAACCCGATGAGTTTACAAGTGTATACGATGACATAATTATATTAGCAATCAAAATCAAAGGCTTGCATGGCTGAGTTGTTATATTTGTTGACTTGTAATCTTTCAGCCCCTCACCATTGTGGGTTCATATCCAGGTTAAGGCACTTCAGATTTTTCAAGTGATTAAGCCTTCCATGTCTTGCATTAGATCAGTGGTTCTACTCTTGTGTGCTGTGTGACTCAAATAATGATATGCCTCCATCTGTAATTAGCTGGGTGCAGTGATATGACTTAAAAAATGAAACACTGTCCAAATGACATTAAATTTTAAAAAAAAACACTTCCTTACTGGTCCTATCACTTGACCTGCAATCAGAATTTCCATTTGAAATAATATTTGGACAAATATATAGGTCTAATATAATATATAGGTTAGTTGTATTAAGATTTGTTTAACTTCTACACATACAAAAAAAGATACTAACAAGCATATATGTCTGAATACACATATGTGGCTCTGGTGGAGCCATTAAATCTTTCCTCTCAGCCATTTGTTTGTCCATAAATTTTTTGTATGCTTTTGGATCATTTTCTGACATGTCATCTAGCATTGACCATACTTGCTGAGCTTGGCGCATCATTGCCTCGCTACTAGTTCCCTCCATCTGCAAGAAATTTATACAATGTGTTAGGAAATCCTTAGGAAGTTCCACTATAAAACAACATTCATTTTGAACAGAAGACAGCTAGATATGGATTTTTCAAAATCCAATAATCTTCAAGAAAATATTTTTCTCAAGCATAATTGAGAGGCTTATTTTACTATTGTTAACACATAATCTCTCCAATAAGGGTCTCCAATAAGTGTAAATGATTTTAAGTTGATGAAAACATGCGGATAAAAAAGGTCTTTATTTCAGAATATTCCAATGTCAGTACTGTTATCTCCTCCACCTTAATTAGCTGTGACTTAAATATAAAAATTCTAAGTTGCCTTGTGGTTTCTGCAGTTGTGGTAGCCCTCAAACCTGTTCTTAGGAGACAGAAAGATTCCACCTAATGTGACAACAATTAACACATATTTACGTGTTCGCTGTAAAAGTTGTCTCTCAAATTTTAGTTGTTATTTGGGAATTTTGATAGCTCAAGTAGAAACTGCTTAATTAGTAAGGCAGCCTAAGTTTTTTGTGATTTGCTTAAAGCTAGACTACAAAAATGATGCAGGGGCCTACATGGCTGAGTGTTTATGGTCATCGACTTGCAATCTCTCAGCCCGTCACCGCTGTGGCTTCGAATCCTATTCAGGGCACTTGGGATTTTTCAAGTGAGGAAGCCTTCCAGATTGCTTGCAGGAGGTTGGTGGTTCTATCTGGGTGCACTTTGTGTCTGAAATAGTGTACAGGGGTCCCACGGGCTCTTCCTCCACCTGTAATGAGCTGGATGTAGTGATATGACTGAAATACTGTTAAAAGTGACGTTAAATTCCTAATAAACAAAAATGATGCAAAGTTAAGAAATGCTTGTTGTCGTTTCACAGTGAATAGATGACCAAGCTACATTTATCCATTCAGTGGTTTGGTGTTCAGAAACTTTTTTGGTAATATGACTCCTCGAAACAAGAAATGATTAGGGGTAACTTGGTCACTGTCAAGATAGTATATGACTCTTTAAGAAGTATAGATGTAAATATTAATATGCACTATCTGCAGTTTTTGGTTAATACTTAAACAAAATTGAGAGAACACTATTAGTGAGCGAGGATTTTACTAAATATGATGATGAGGTGAATAAAATAAAATTTCCACATAATGTTAAATAGCTTTCATGTGAATGCGTCCCATCATCTCTACATCTACATGCAAGTTAATAATTACAATATCTAACATAAATCCACATAACTGCAGTAATATTTACTTCTGGCACTGCTAAAATGAGCGCATATTTGTTGCTGTTCAAACTTTATTAGAAACAGTGAACTTTTTACGTAGCCTCATAGCTTAATTTGTGTAACTGTAAGTTCATTAGATATCGGCTACTCGGCGTAGGAGACGTGCAAAAGAACACACTTTATCTAAAAATTGTTCTCTCTTTTTCTTTTCTTCTTTCTCTAACTTTGTAACAATCTGTATACTCTCCAAACTCTTAAAAACAATAACTTTACATACGTACAACTTGTAAAAGCATTTGTGTACTGATCAGTTTTGCTTTTGCTATATATATGCTTAAATGCACTGTTAAAGGAAGGGTCATAACTAATGTGAGTAGCACATGTGACCCAACCCATTTGAATATTTTTGTACTGTGAAAGAAAAAATAGCAATAAAATATGTCTAAAGTATAAAAATTTGTTCCCTACAATGTGCTTGATAGGATACATGACTTTAAGAATCAGGGTCAGATAGGACCAGTTTCATTGGACAACACAGGCCTGGTATCATAACGACCTAAATGCAAAACAGCCTGTGTTTTTTTATGTTAATAAAACTGAACAGAATACAGATCTGTTAAAATGTATACAGATAAAAAAATAGAATTATAGAACACAAAATTTTAACAGTATAGATGCAGTAGAATAAAGTCTTTAGGAAGACTAATATAGTGTGACCTTGGTTAATCATTTTTGATGACATTAATTTCATAATTTGTCATATTTCAATGAAAATAATTTGCTTACATAGTTTGTAAGAATCTTAATATAAAATGAAAACTCTGGTTTCCTTTTGTGTGCGCATGATATTATAGTTTCCTATTGCCTTGCTTTTACATGAAAGCTCGTGGTTCTTTATAGATAACTGATATATAGGAGTGTAGTGACCCTGGGTGGAAGTTAGAACAGACCGCCCAGGTAGCTCTGTCAGGCCAGGAGAGCGCCTGGGCGAATGTGGGGGTCTCGGGTTCGAATTCCCACCTTGGGTGGCACTTTTCTCCCTGGTTACTTTAGTATAATTTGATAAATGCAACTTCTTGGAAGAGATGTTGTTGTAGCTTGAAGTAAACATCAATGGTATCAAAGCATATTAAAGACTTTAATGTTCATACTTTAGAGTATCGGGACGTTATGTTTCGGGTCGTTACGGAAGTGGGCCTTATTGGCCGACACTGATAATATCATCTGTTCATTGTGTCGCTGAGATTTTAGCATAAAGAAGGCATACTTTTTATTCACCCGCAAGAAAACAACACACTACACTCTTTCGTTTTACTTATCTAGACATCATACTTTAGCGGGGGTTGTATGACTGTTATCCTGTTGATTTTTAATTAAATATGCGATTACTTGATTCAACACGTCGTGTGCTCCTTCATTTAGCGTCCTTAGTATGCGTAAAACGTCATCATATTGTGTTGTTCAACTTTCCTGACTGGTTCGCATTATAATCCGTTTTATACTATTGCACCGATCGTAAAATCCAGTAACCAGTCTACACAAAGACACCGCTTCCTAGCAACATCAGTTGATTACATCCGTTCTGTGGAGACGAGCAGTACAACTCTAAACCTGTTCAAATTTTGCTGGTGTTTCACCCTAAAAAACAAACAAAATGTCTGACATGGGTTCTGAAGAAATGGAGGAGGAGCAGGGGCCATACCTGGGAGTAAGTTGATCACTCGTTTTTGTGGAGTTATCTTTCACAATTGTGTAACATTTGTTTCATGAACAAATACAGCAGTCTGGTAGTTATCTCAAAGTGAATTTCATTGTATCGTTCAGATTTACAGTATGCTGTTTTTTTTCTATAGTATATCGACATTGCAGACTTCTGACTTAAATTAATAGGCGTTTAGATAGTTTGTGTACAGTACATGATTGCAGACTACCATACTTAAACAACTTAATGGTTAATTGATAATTTTTGTCCATCAAAATAGTTTTTGTTATACTGGAAGATCAGCTCTTCCGATCCATGGTAAAATGAACATAATTTTGTTTACTAATAGCACCCATCTGCCGACTAGTGTATCAAGATTCTAACCAGCTTAAATGCTAATTTAGATTTATTGACATTTCAGTTTTTTTATTATTTTACATATTGATACAGACTGACTCATATTAGTTTTGTAGCGGGCTAGTAACAGGTATTATTGTGCCTCATATTTCCGCATC
Source organism: Nuttallia obscurata (assembly GCA_032358795.1). NCBI lineage: Eukaryota > Metazoa > Mollusca > Bivalvia > Cardiida > Psammobiidae > Nuttallia > Nuttallia obscurata. The sequence continues at coordinate 17,060 of JAULCC010641423.1, read as the reverse complement.
ATCCATATTTCAGCAGTAGTCCGAAATTCTGCTATAAACAAATCACCGTGCCACCTACTGCACCCCTGATGTCACCTACTTCTGCTTCAGGTTGTCAGTGAACTCTGTACACAATAAAAACACGGAAATGTTCTGAATCATGATGACTTTGCACTTAAGCTTGCCCATGCAATAAAACCCATAAAAATACCATTTGAAATAGTCAATTGTATGGGTGCAGTTGAAACAGCTGTTTAAATCCAATTTTGCATTGATGACAAACCAATACAAGTAAATGGCGGGGAAAATGTGTAATTATTACGATAGTGTGAAAATCGAACACAGACAAATGTATTTCTTATGTTAGTGCAGATTTTACAAATACAGCAGAAATATGAGAGCCAACCTTTAAACATGGCGCCGGTAGGGACTTGATTATCAATCACTATTTTGTTTGGAATACTGACATGAAACAGGTTGCTGGTAGCTGGGTATCCTTTAGAAGAAATTAAAGAAGGCATGACTGTAAGATTTGTTTAAGATAAATGGTTTTAAGCTTTAATATTTTTACTTTAATGATAAGTACCGCAGGAATACGAGGTGCCAGTATAACTGGTGGAAAATTAGTGTGTTCCAGATCAGGTGGCTTGGTTGCTCAGTGGTAAGAGTGTTGGTACAGTAAGCCAGAGGTCTTTGGTTTGAGTCCCAGTCGGCCCACAGTTTTTCATCAGTTCTGTTACAGTTTAAAAAAAAAGATGTATAAATGGCAAAGTTATACAATTTTGTATACATCATACTGTAAAGGTATCAATATCCTTCATTTTAGTTGTGGACTAAACAAGTTTCCATGAGGCCATATATATCTATCTATATAATTATTCTAACTTGTTTCCAACACAATTTAGTTATAGTGAAAAATATAACAATAAGAAAAGTCTAAATTTGTGCAAAAACATTGCATCTTCTTTAAGTTGTAGCTCCATACAACAGCTTGAACATTACAATACTACTAGATAATGAGACATCAGAAAAGAAAATGCTGTATCATACATGTATTCCTTGTTGTTGTTTATGATTCATACTCTGACACACAATTGATGACTTACATTGCAGGAGTATGAAGGGCCTAGAAACGAAAAGGATGAAAGACATGGTCAAGGAAAGGCTACCTTACCAAATGGGGACACATATGAGGGCATGTACGAGAACGGAAAGAGACATGGACAGGGTGTATACAGGTAAACTTTGTTTTGTATCTCAAACCAGCATCATAATAAATACAGACGGTATTTCCTTTAGGTATTACTATCACTACATATCACATAACAAAAACATCCTGTATATAATGTGATGCATACAGTGCTACAGTGTCACAAATACTGGAGATAAGAGTTTTAGCAATTAAACTAGACGCAACTTATAATTTCAATTTATTTTCTGTTTTGGTATCTTTTTCATATTTCTTTATGAAATTCTTGTTGCATTGATAGAGATACCAGCAAAAAATCCTAGATCATACTGTTAGATTAAAAACATTATCATATAAAGTTTGATAAATGATGAGAATGTATCAGTAACTAAAGAGGGTTAAGAAATGAACATTAACTTTTAATAAATTTTAAAGAGCATCCTGTATTTTTGTTTAGATGTAGCTTAGAAATGTCGACAATCAAAAAGTTTGTTTCAAATATCAAGTCAAGTTGTCTTGAGCTGGAATCATTGCATGTGGTGAACATTTGTTTTATATTTCAGATTCAAAAATGGCGCTAGATATTTAGGAGAGTACATTAAAAACAAAAAGCATGGACAAGGCACATTTATATACCCAGATGGTTCAAAATATGAAGGTAAATAGAAATTCACTTTACATGCAAGTATTTCTTAATTCTGTAATAAGCATTAACAGTTTTCAGTTCTTGAAGTTAACTTAATGTTACATTCAGTGCACAATGTTATCCAAAATCGTAAGCAATATTTTGTTACAATGGGAACAGTCAAATGATGTAATCATATAAGTATGAATGATATAGGACTCTAAGTCGTGCATGTACATGCTATTCATACTGTGTTGAAGAAGTTACTTATTGAATTTTGTGAAATTTATAAAACTACAACTTTTTTTAAATGAAATCTTTGTAAAAGGTTGATCAAAATGAAATACTGTGTTTATTTTCTTTAACAGGTAGTTGGGTTGATGATCAAAGATGTGGTTTTGGTAAATATTATTATATAAATGGAGACACATATGAAGGGGAGTGGCTCAATCATGTACGACATGGACAAGGAACCTACACATATGCTCTCACAGGAACAAAATATGTCGGAACTTGGAGCAATGGTAAACGAGAAGGCCATGGAGAATTGATACACGCCAACCACAAATATGTCGGAGTTTTCAAAGAAGACAGAGTAGGTTTTATCTGTCTATAGATACAGTTGACATATTTCATAGGATATGGTTGTAAACATTTATAATTAACATCTGGTGATATAGTCAAAACTTTCTAATAAAAATGATTTTTATTTCATTTTCCTGAAGAAGGTCAATACAATACAGTTCATTTGGCATTGAACATTACATAACATTTACAGCCTAACAATCAGATCAGATGAAATATGATGATTCAAGTTATACTTGAAGTCATCTAATTTAAATCTACCTGATGTTTGTTTCTATCAAGATCTATATGATAGTTGTATAACACACAATGGAATGGAGAATCAACAATAGAAATCGTATGAGAAGCACTAAAAATGAACAAAAGTATTTTAGTCAGTATTACTTTATTGACCTACTCTCTGAATAGCTGTTAACTATGTAAATATTAAAAGCTATATATATTTATTTATATTTGTAGCCAACAGGCAAAGGAAAATATGTCTTTGATATTGGCTGTGAACAACATGGTGAATACCTGGGTATTGAACAAGTAAGTATGGCTGTGTCAGTAAGAATTGTAGAACAATTACTTAATTCTCATAATAAAACCTATAAAAATAGCCACATTAATTTGATGTTCATACTATCTGGAAAATTAACTTTGTCTTTCTGTACTGAAGCTGTCTGAATATAGATCAATATGCATTGTTTTAAAAACTTGTGTTTAGAACACAGTGTTTATACTGAGGATTTAAAACCAAATTTGAAATAATAAGATGCCTTGAGATGGTTAATTTCTTACTTTTTATTTGTTTATTTATCTTTTTATCTATTATCTGTTTTATTTATTCCCTGTGTGGTAAGCCTGATTGGTATAGTCACCTATATGAGAAGGCCAATGTATGTGTTTGTACAGTTGTTGTAACTTTGTATAAATGCATTGAGAGATTTTGAAATAACCAATGGCAAAAGTGTTTCAAATAACTTTAAAAGGCAGGTCACTAACTAAAAGGTTCTTGTCGCATTTACATTTTTTTTAAAAAGTTTATTTTTATGCAGTATATAGGGACTTAATGGAAGGAAGGCTTGGTATCTTGACTGTAACTATCTAGATCAGGGCTCCAGATAAGCTAGTATTTTGTGAAATTTGGTAACTATTTTCCATGTTTCTCTATCAAACCTTATCTTGTGGGAACTCATAAGAATCACCTCAATGAGACAGTTCTTAAATGAGAAAAATGGAAAACAGAATTGATGAATTTCTGTGATATGCATTCTATCTGGAGCTCTGCTAGATACACATCATTCCCTGTTTTATGGTTTACTTTGATTGTTTGAAATCAAGGATAAGGAAGACAAAGGAGAGGAGGATGAACCTCAGGCCAACATTATTTCCAAATGGAAGGCCGGACAGACAACTGGTATTCACCTAGCAACAGAAGACGATGAGCCAGAAGAAGTACAACCTGAAAGTACCGTCACTGCCGAACCGACGGCGGAACAAGGTACATTTAACTGATGGCACTTGTGTTCATGTGTGATATATTTATAGTCACTCATCTCTTTTTCACAGTAATTCTTTAGGCAAGTTCAGTTTCAAAATTGAGACAAGTACTTTAAAAATTGGAAGAAAAACTTCATGTAAATAAGCAGTGACTGGTTGTTTTTTTAAAAATAAGCAATAAACAAATTTTGTGAAAAAACTACAAAGTTATCACTGCTAAATCAATCTTACATAACAAGTTTCTACAATGATAATAGCCTCTGCCTTAAAGGTTTACTGTGAGACTGAAAATTATCAAATAACTGGTATTGTCTTAACCGGAAGTCTTTAGTAATACTTTTGACTAATAGAACCTACTCTTATCTAAAACCTGATGATGGTTATATCAGATCAAAGAATCTAGCATTATACTGAATCTGTTTCTGTACATTAAAGATTGTTTCGATAAAATATAATTTCTTTAAAAAGATTTGGAGCTGGACTAAGTGATCTAGCTGTAACAGCATTTGTCTATCAAGTTTAATTACTTTGCTCCTGGCCTTGCAAGCATCATGTCCATATTTCATGATATGCAGACAGATAATATACTCCATATAACAACAATATCATTGTCTTTATTGACAGTGAATTATTTTGTTATGTGTAATAACTTTGGAATTTGTAGTTTCTGGTTTCAATCTTTTAAGAATTATGTAAATAACAAAACAAGATATAATTAACCTGTTTATTACATCATTTCTTCATTGGTTTAAATCAATAACATTTTAGAAAAAGTAATTCTTGTACATATCTATATTTAATGTTATGATATAGTGTTGTTACATCGTCACTCAGTCACCATCACAGATTACTCGTCTATTTGTAATTATGTGTTTTTTCTCCTATGACAGCTTATCTTAAGTTATAGCAGATTCATCCCATGTTTCACCCTTTCTTAATATCTACCTCTACCTCATAGTTGAAGTTTTCCCTTAATCATTGGTCAGTGGTAACAGTTATACTATAACACTTTTATAATAGGCTTTACCAGACTAGTTTATCATAAATACCTGTCTACATCATGCAGTTATAGTTTAATACTGCCCTAATAATTTACCTGTCTGGACAGCATCTGTTGTAATTTACATAGATGATAGATCTGTCAGTTCAAAGTAGTTGCATGTGAACCAACTAGCAGTATATAATGATTTGATCCATTTACATCCAGTTAAGATCTTATATTATAGAAGTTTTAATACCCTGAGCAGTAGACAACCTGGGAGAGTTGAATAATTTGGAATATTCCTCTGTAGAGGTTTTTGACACTGCACTGTTAAGAACAAGACTTCTGGATGCTGATTTTGTATTATTAAAAAAATGTATCTTTGGATGCAGTCTTTGAAAAGAACTATATGAAAATATATTTATGCTAAAGTAATCTTTGACACCGTTTTGCTCTTTCCACATTAGCATGCAGACTAGCATTCCTTCAAAAAAGTCATTTAAAGTGGGATTTTAATTTTGTAAAAATGTTTATGTGAAATGACAAAGACTGAGAAGTTCTCTCCCCTGTTCTCTGTATGTCCTCACCTCTGCATATGTGATTTCACTTTCACAGCTTCTATTAATATCTTTTGTCATTTCTGAACAGAGGACTAACACTGATAACACAGTCAATATTTATTGAAGGTAACTCACCTTAGCATTCACCAACCTTGTTTTATTCAAACCAGGGCTGTCACAGGCAAACCTGTCTTACGTTGGCTTTTAAAATCTTAGTAGTAAAACAGTCTTTATCTGTTTGCAAGTGCCAAATTATCTGAGACTAAATTGATTCCAGATTAAAATCAAATTATTATGGTAGCCAGCAATGTAGACCCTGATCAGACTTGATGTGACATACAGTATAATCAGGGTGTTCATTAGTAGCTAAGCCTGGTTGACATATTTGCCAAAGATGTACCTTGTTTATGTATATTTTGTTGCACTGAGTTCTACAGATGAGTCTTAGTTCTATGAAATGTTTTAATTTCAATACAAGCATTTATAATAATGATATAAAAAGTATTTACTGATTAATCTTTGAATGCTTGTGATACGTAGCCTGAGGTATGCCTATATTATAGACCCATATCAGATTTCTCTAACAGAATTCATAGAATCAAGATTTGCATTGTTTATTTCTGGGTTATTGTGCCTCTACAAAATTCCAACAAAACATTAAATGGGAGGAACTATAGAGAAAAAATTGATATTTTCACAATAACAATCTAGTTCCAATTTGTTACAATGTTACTTATGAACAACCTTTATATCTCTTTTCATGAAGTAAGAGACTTTCAAAAATAGCTTTTGTGTAGGTTACAATTTAGTTTTTCTCTTTTATTTCTAGACTGAAAATATTTCCACATTTGATTTTAAAACATTTCATGCTATATTATTATTTGTCATGCATTATATTTTGTTTGGATTATGCCATGAATTTGTTATGTGTTTGCAAGTATGAGGTATATAGAGTTTGTAGCTAGAGTATAGGATGTTGATTTGGTTTTTTATACCACTTGAATGTTATTCAGGGTCCGACAATTAATTTTTTTTTATTCTTCACAAATTTTCACACAGATGCATCTATATGTTATATATATGTAACACCCTGTAGCAACAACAAAAAATATTCTTCTTTAATTCTCAATTGATAGGATTATCAATGTTTTTATTCACTGAGCAGACTCAAGAAAAAAGCTTTAGACACAGTTATCCGTCTGCCTGAGGGTGCCAGGCAAAGGATTTGTCGGACCCTGAGTATTGACTGGATGAGGATAACCTGTATATTATTATGAAATAAAAGCATGTTGCCTTAAATACCGAGAATGATGAACACATTTACCTAAACACAGTTTTCAATATCATAGTTGAAGAATATTACATTTTTCTTGGACAATCTCAGGTGGAAACAACTAATTGTTAAATTTTATCTTTGAATTATGGGAAATGCATATTTGTAAAGATTGCATTGAAATTTTTATAGCACAATATCACAGCCACTTGACCTCTCACCAGGTTTTACATGTATGTCTGACACTTATCATCTCAATAACAGAAGTGGCAACACTTTACATAACAATGCTGTCTAGTATATTTGGATGGAGACACACTGGGATCAAATGTTTGATTCATATATGTGCCCATTCCCATACATGAGCCCAGTACATGGTTTTTAAATTTTTTGCTAAATTTCCTATGGTCCACAGACCTTATGCAGGTGTGTTAGTCCTTGTTTATGTGATAAAAAGGAGATACAATTAGTTTGATTAATATGTAGGTCAATCAAGCATTGCTTCATAAGGAGCCAATTTGGCAACATATGTTGGTTTTGGTTAACTCTGGTCTATATGTGCCATGTAACACAGACCATGATAGGATACTGGGGGGGGGGGGGATTTGTCACTTTTGACAACCACTGTCTAATACACTGTTATAATACTGAATCAATCAGTTATTAGCAGCAAATGTTACAGACATTATTTAACTTTACATACAATATTTTGCTTTGTAAATTGAAAGAAAATTAATTTTACATTTCATTCATCTATTAAGTGACAATGTTTTCAATCATCACATATGGCTAGGTAAATTCAGGCATGAAAATGGAACATGACATATGTAAGCAAGTTAGTATTTGCAGACAGTATGGACCTTGACAGGAACACATAACACAGAAATTTTATCTGTCAACTTTGCCTGAAATGACATAAAGGACACATTTCTGTTATTGCATTGTGAAAGCCTACTCCCCTATTTAAAACCATCCCTCAGCCCTTTATGCATGTAAATGTATACATATATACCTGTAATACAGTCAACAGTTTTACTATATACAACAGTTTACTCTTTATATTGATCTACTCATACTTTAACTATACAGAATTCATGTTATATGATGCATCTTTAAATATGTTGATTTTTTAAACACAAGACTTTGAATTTTTGTCAACAAAATTTTGTTTTAGTTTTTGTTATGATGATTCAGTAGTGTATGTTCTATAACTTTTAAATGACATGAGACATGTAGAATATTTAAAGAATAAGTAACTGCACAACTGGTTATTTAATCATAGCTAAACATAAGTAGGAACTTTTAGAGCCAGATAGAGTTATAGCAGTGTCTTGTTTAGAAAAGTAGTGGTAATTTTATAATGAAATACTGATGATATTTAAAATCAAAATAATCTTTTAGATAATTGTAAATTCTATAGAAAAAATCTTAAATTTTTTTGAGGTTCCAAATCTCAGAATACAGTTAATCTAAAGAAATCAAGAGTATCAGATTAATCCAGCATTAATGTTCAGCAAATTCAGGTATTATAGTTATGGTATATGAGTAAAAAAAAACATTCCACAAGTAAAAGTGAACTTTCAGTATAACCAGTTTTCGATTATCTCAATGTTTTATGACATTAAAATCTATGTCAAAATCTATCTAAAACATTGTATTTTGCCATTTTCACCTGTTTATACAGATAAATGGTAAAAGTATATTTCCATGAAGTAGTAACCCTTTATATACATGCGCTACTTTTTCCATGCTAAAACAATTAAAAATGTGAGATGTTAGCTAGTAAAACACTTTAATCAGTTTTGGTATACATTATTTGAATCAGGTCATTAATAAAGGCATCAATGTATACGGAATATGTACAAGAAGCCAGTTTTCAATGCCATTAAACTTTGTATTTTTTTGTGGAGGGTAATGTATTTGTATTTGATTCATCATTTATGATACTGACAATTTTCTGTTACAGCAGAGGAAAAACCTGCTGAGGGAGAGGAGGCTGCACAGAATGATGATACAGTCAATGCACCTGCACCTGAGGCTGATAAAACAGATGATGCCCCTGAAGAAGATGGGAACCAGCAAGAAGAACCTGCAGAGGAACCAGCACAAACTCAAGAGGTGGAAGAACCAGCACAGGAACCAACTGAAACTCCTGGAAACAGTCAGGAAGTGCAAGAAGAATGATTTAAGCTTTTAACTCATCCAAACATTGAAAAAACATTACAAGTTATTCTTGATCCTCCTGTGATAGGCAACTGTAAAGTAAAGAGTATTGAAAATAGTATTGTGCTTCAAACAGCACTAAACTAGTATTTCCAGTGAAGTTTGTTTCTCTTCAGAAGGACTTCAGTTTAAATGTATAATGAATATAGGACAAAACTTATATTTCCTTCTTTCCAGTATTAACTATTTGGTGATATTCACTACAACCAAAATAAAAGAATTCTAAGAAATTTCTTTTTAATGTCTGAATACAGATATACCTGGAGATTGTATCATCATTCTGTGCCTTGTTGTAATGCCAACAATCATTAATTGTTTCTGACATTTAAAACACTTTTCACTGTACTGTTAAGATATTAAATGTATAAAATAAATTTGTAAGATTTTATTCAAACTTTGGTCTGTCATTTTTTTTCATATTTTATAAATTCTGTCAAATATTCCAAATTTCGTTCACGTACTATAAGGGAATGGAACCAGATGCCTTTGACCAGCACTGACATCTGTGCCACTGAAGATTGTGAGGTAGCATATACATCTTCCATGGATAACGAAAACTGCTATAATAATTGTTATAAAAGTTTTGAGCACAAATCATTTTTAGACAGTGATGGCTGTCTCTCATCACACTAATATAAGATAGCCTTACAGTCTGACCAGTCGTCATACATGTATCCTTAAATGGAAGAAGAAAAAGAAGAAATGGATATATATAAATATCCCAGTGTTCACAAAGCTTTTTCAGCTGAGTTTAAGATAGAAAATGTTTTCTGCATTGTTTTTGCAATCTAAACCTAAACATTAGATCAAATTATTATCAAGACTGAAAATAAATACAAAATATTCTTTGCCAACTCAAAGTTCACTTTAAATCATGCAATTCAGATATATATGACAAAGTATCATTCTCAACCTCAGCTGAGACTGGAAAATGGTATGTGAACACAGGGCTAGATTTCAACTAATTATCAGGTATCGAGTAATTGTGATCAGTTCTCATGTTCACAAAACTTTCAAGATCAGGATCAAATTTATAATTTTGATGTTCTTACACAGTACTGCTTTAAGTCCAAGGTGCTTGATACACGTAGTCCAGATTGTTTAGAAGGATAAAGACTAGAACCTAAAATTATATAGATCTATCAGAACTATTGTGGAGAAACTGGATTACTTAAAATCAGGATCAACTTTTGGATTCCTTAAAATCAGAATCAACCTGTTTAATGTAAATTTTCGAAGTATTACACTGCTTCTAACCCTAATCCTAACCGATAAAGTGATATTTTACGCACTCAAACATTTTGGTAAACAAGACGATTTTGTTAAAATAATAGTGATATGTTATGGCAATTCAAATGTTAGTTTCATTACATTTGAGAACGTCATAGCGTTTTATTCATTTTTAAACGCCCGTCTTATGATGGGGCGTATCATGGGAACACCCATGGTGAGCGGGCGGGGATGTTGTCTACTCTCTAACACGAACACTTCTCGTCCAAATAAATTTGAACTATAATAGAAAAATTAGAGAAATTAAGAACTTATTGATTCTGTGGTCCAAGAGAAACTTTACACCTTTGGCAAAATAACAGTTTTAAGACACTGGCATTGTAAAAAGTTAATCATTTTTTATTAGCTTTATCTAACCCTACTCATCACATTCTAAAAGAAATACAATCACAGTTTCATAAATTTGTTTGGGGTGGTGCGAGAGATAGAGTTAAAAGAAAAATTTTGATTAAAGATTATAGAGATTGAGTTTTGCGGATGTGGTTCTGTTTCACGATGCACTGAAATTAACCTGGATACGTAGACTGTTACATGCCCTGGATCAGAAGTGGGCACACTTGCTGAGTACCCAGTAGCCAGACCACTCCAACTTTACTATTTTTGGAAAAAACATTTATTAAAAAAAAAAAACCTTAGACATCCCAATCTTTTCTGGAAGAACGTGTTGAATGCAGTTATTCTCCTACATGTAGCAGTAGACAGGGAAAGTTTAATAACTATTTAACTGAACCTTTATGGTATAACGATAGTATTCTTATAGATAATAAAAGTGTTTTTATAAGGAAAATGTATGAAGCCAGCATCTCCACAGTAAATGGCCCCATGTGTGCCTGGGACGTGCTAATGTAGCACAAGAATTGGGACCACTGCTTAACCCTGGCATGATCGTAAGAGGCGACTAACAGGGTTTGAACGTTATCCTGGAGTTTCTACATCTGATTCTCCAGCAGGTATCAAGTTGTTGGATCCATACCCCATATTTTTTTTCTCGATGTAAATGACAAGTTTTTCCCTGAATGGCGCCATATAACCTATACAGTGTTGCGGTGCCGTAAAAACAAACTCAATCAATCCATAGTAAATGACCTACAATACAAAAATGGGAAATTCCTTTCAATTGATGAATTTTAGACTTTAACTTTAACAGGCATTCGTATGAATTTTATTGAATTTCATGGACTCCTTATGGCAGTGAGACGGTTTAAATCTAAACCTTTTCCCAATCTACCTGCACCCTCATATAAATTACTACAATTACTACTTATACCTAATATCACCCAACCAATAAAAAGTACGAAGAAAGAATGCCGCGTCAGTTACCAATTCCTTTCAAAAGAAAATTCGGTAAAACCAACATCTCAGGCTTAATGGGAAAATGAAATAGATATAACTAACGGTTTTTCCTGGCAACACATATATCAAATACCATTTAAATGTTGCTTAAATACAAGAACAAAATGGTTCCAATATAGACTGTGCCATAGGATTTTAGCTACCAACACGTTCCTTCATAAAATTGGCATAACAGAGTCTAATAGTTGCACGTTCTGTAAAAGACAACCAGAGATCCTCTATTACTTGTTCTGTAATTGTTCAACAGTGTATGAATTTTTGAAAACGCTAATTCAGTGGCTTTAGTCTTAATGCAACCACTTCAACTTTGTTATATTTTCTAAAACATATATTATGCTTGGTATAATAAAAAAAATACAAAACAGATCTAAAACAATTTTATTCTGTTAAATACTAAACGATACATATACAATGGATTTTCAATCACAATTGAAGACAGTATCGTTTTCACAAGCAATTGTCTATGGACTAACATATGGGCGCATGCACGTACGCACGACGGACACCGCGCCCTCGGCCAGTAGAGCTAGTAGTACAGTCTAAATACAAAGCAAAATATATCTATCACATTTAAAATATAGTTTGTCAGAAGAGAAAGCGTCAGATTTGAGAAAGTACCATAAACTTTCTTAGTGTTTTTTTTAAAATGATTTTCATTGTACATTTTCATACATTTTACAAAGAGAAGAGGCTATACCTGACATATAAACAATACTAATGATAAACCACATCCGTATTTTACGTGCATGATCAATTGCATATAAAAATGTCTACTTTTCTGATATTTACATAACTTTGCACGAAGTTCTGTCAGTACGTGTGGAAAAGGATTCAAATGTATATGATGACAATCGGATACATAAAGAACAGAAAAAAATGATATGGAAATGGCAATGCATGTTCACCAATCTTCAAATGCAATCACACGATACATATCCCAGTTAATGTCATCTGGGCGTTGTTGTTTGTGTCTATGCATTCTTAACTGCGTTATCCGTGTTGTAAGCTGGAACAGGGACATGGGGATGCTTAAAAAGTATAGCTATTGCAAGATATTAAATAAGCAGTTGTGATTTTGCATTGCTTAATAACTACCCAGTTCCAGGGACAGGTCATTATGTGTAAATTAATACTTTGAACAGGTTTCTTGGTGGTATATTGTGACAGTTGGTGTGAAATTTGCAACAAATTTAAAATCAGTACATTCATGCAAAGCATGTAAGCAATTGAAACAGGTTGTTTTTCTTTTGCAATCAAACATGCATACAAAACACAGATTGCAAGTAAGGAAGAGCATCATAATAAATTTAAACGTGTGTTTGCTACTGAGTTATACTCGATCGAAGACGACAACTAGCAGACGTATGGATCATTCAGATGATCATATGATCTATAACTTGAAAGTGAGTGTAAATGATGCATAATTATGTTACCTTAAGCATTTTCTGTTCAAAAATGCATTGGAAAGTATAGTAAAGTAATGAACAAGAAAATACGAGATAGACATCAGAAATATTTGTGAAATGTAAATAAATAAAGCTTGACCTCGCACCCTTAACAGAACAGAACGTGACGATGAGGTATATACAGGTAGGCAGCATGATCGAGAGCAGAACACTTCTGACAGAGCGTACTGATTAGTAATTTTGAAAAATGAACACAAGCAATGTCGTATGCAGGTGTATTTGAAATAACAACTCAATATTGTTACAGCCAAAAAAATTTGGGATTTACAAAAAACAAAAAAACCCAGATCGTTAACTAAACGAGCGTAAAAGTCACTTTGTCATCTTTTTCTTTACACATTTAAATTTTATTAGCGTTTTCAATAGTTTTTTTTTGCTGTGATCTAGTGTGGCCACTTCAGATTGTATCGTTGTTGGCATGCATTATACAATATAACATACGGTTGAATACGTTATTCGGCAATGTATCAATCGTGGAATATTTCTTTGATTACGCTACGATTTTGATTAAGGTGTTGATAACACAGAAAACGCTTTGACACACTATATTTTACATAGACTGTTTTCATTTGACATTCAGTACTTCGCCCGGTAGTTTGCAGTGCGGAATTAAAAAGCGAAATAAAAGAGTTATAATGTATTAAGACGTTTTGCAAAAACAAAATGAAGTTACATAACATGCTGCAAAAATAATTTGCTTAACAGATTTTTTTTGTATTTGTTGCATTTATGGTTTTGTTTATTTGAAAATGACTGCGGACCTTATTTTCTTACAACAAGTGTTTTAAAGTTCCTTATTTGAAGAGGGTTTTCTTTCATTTTCAGAAATTAAAACATATCACGCTATTTAATGATGATGTATTAATGATATGTGAAGTATCTACCTGATAACTTTGGAGCCTGCATAATGTCTACTAGTATATTAAAATTGTAAAAGTAATAACTAATAACGTAAGTGCAGTTGTATATGTTTTTAAAGAAACAGAAATATATATTAAACATAAGGAATTGCCTTGGCTGTTCTAGCACAAATGCACAGTGCTGTGAAATGAGTGATTTCTACAGACACATCAGTAGATCTACGGTGATCCATACGTGCTCTCAGATGCCGTGTTTTGTTTACCACATTAATACGTTACGGACTTCGAAAGGACACACACACACACACACACATATATATTTACCTACATTATGATATCTATTATGATATAAAGAAACAACACGTATGTAGATTTAATGGAAATGTTTTTGATCATTAAAAACACATATAAAATAATGAGCATATGTTTGTAAACAATATGTCAGACCAATATGACAAGGTATTTACGCGCTTTCCAATTTCTTAAAGACTGCTTTCCATCTTCGAACGTTGAATATTTAACTTTAGAGCCAGCTATAAAGATATGGTTTGAGATGTTCAACTGTAGTATACATGTGCGTATCAAATCTAAATATTCACAGCAGTACATTGACTCAGTATACAATGTGTATACGATATTTCATTTGTACTTCGTCACTCATACAACATTTTATTTTATTGTATATTGAGACTTAGGACTCATATTACGCATAAAACATTTTTTTTATACATATTGTTCTAAATAATTCTAAACAGATGAACGCTTTACATATCAAACAATTTATGTCAAGACTGCAGAGCTGAATATGAACATTTTAGGAGACGACCTTTCCCTTGTGTGCAATACTTATATTTTGTCGATATGCCGCAAGTGCATGCTTGTTATATAAACCGTCACATTCAGTATTACACTAGCACTGAACACAAGTTAACTGTTATTTCAGCATACAATTGCACGTATCGACCGACAACCTTTAAGCTGAATTTGGATTGCGAAATTTGCTTGAGCACACTTCAAGTAATCTGTCTATCCAGGACATGTGCATGTATGCACTATCAACCTGCATATTCACGTGATAACATACGCATACAAGCATTGAACAATATTTTCTGTCTCGTTTAGACACGCAAAATGAGCTTTAACTTTACAGGAAAGAAAATTCTTGTGACGGGGGCCGGACGTGGCATTGGGCGTAGCATTGCAACCACATTGGCACAAACTGGTTGCAAAGTTTATGCTCTGGATGTAAACAAACAGTCGCTTGATTCGTTAGTCGAGGAATTTCCGAGCGTTTCCGCAGTAATAGTGGACATTTCTAAGTGGGACGAAACAAAAAAAGAAATTGAAAAATTGGAGGCATTAGATGGATTAGTTAACAATGCCGGAATGCTGCACTTAGCTCCAGCTCTTGAAACTACCAAAGAAGATTTGGACAGAGTCATATCAACAAATCTGTTTGCTGCTATCAACATAACCCAAGTTGTTGCAAAACAGATGCTCGACGAGAAAAAGCAAGGCTCCATTGTCAATATTTCAAGTGCGACAGCATTGCAAGCCCTTCCAAGCATGTTTGCATACTCTGTTTCTAAAGCCGGTTTGGACATGGTCACCAAGCAATTTGCGTTAGAGCTTGGTCCTCACAGCATTCGTGTAAATTCTGTCAATCCCGGCGCAGTTTTGACAGAATTGGTAAGACCATTATTAGCAAGTGAACATCCGCCTGATGCAGTTGTAAAAGAAAGATGTCCTATGCAGAAGATGTCAGAGGTAAGCGACATCGTTGGTCCAGTGCTATACCTACTAAGTGATCACTCGGCCATGGTGACCGGTACCCAGCATGTTGTGGATGGTGGACTGACATGCCAAATTACAATCAAGTCATAAAAATTGAACGTTTGTTTATTTCATCTACTTTTTTGTTTTGAAAAAATGTATTAATCAGCGCCGATTTCAATGAGATTAAATATTTTGAAATCACATTTGTCTGGTAATATGCAAACCATGCCAAGTGATATAAATCAAAACTGTCAAGAAGATTTATCATACTTAACCTTTAGCCTGCAAAGGGCGACTGAGATAGAATTTGCAACCAGCTTGGATCCAGATTAGACGCCGAGTAGCTCGGCGTCTTATCCAGATCCAAGCTGTTTGATACTCGGCCAATTGTTTCTCCAAGTATTGGGCTATTCTGATGAATTTGAAAGTTAAGGAAGATGACAGTTTAAGCAGACGACATTTGTTCAGCAGGCTAAAGGTTAAGGATCATACAAAATCGTATATTGTTATACAAGTGACACATGATATCATACTGAACCAATGTTGTTGGATTTATCATATATTGCCTGTCAATATTACGAATTCCACAGTCCTTGTAATTAAAAATTGACATACTATTTCAAGCTTTGATTAACGAACTTTGTTGGGTTTTGTTTTCAAATATAAATACATGTTTGTATTCATTGCCACATCAGATAATACACAGTAACTATGATATTCATGCTTATAAATAAAAAGTTCGCATAAAGCACCTTCGTCTTACTACTTGTTATATATATTATATGTGCGCATGCGTAAAACAGGAAGAGGTGGAAAGTTTGAGCGGAGACGCAAAGTTCTGGATATAATGATAAATTCCACTGAGATAAATGGGAACCATACACAGCTCTATTTCTAATATAAGGACTATGTATCTACCGTGATGAATTTTATCTGCCAGCTTATACTGTTCTAAATGCATATCTGCAGCCGAAAGCGTAGTAATACCAGCCCCTGTGGATCGCCATAATTTACGAAAGGAGATATAAACTAACGCTTAGATAATGCAGCATACTATTATTCTCTATGTTTAACCTAAAGCAATTTCAAAAAAATGAAGAACTATACTAAAGTGTGAATTTTTAATATATCTAACGCGCCTGTAATGTGTTACGGACTTCTCGAAATATACCTTTTAACACAGGAATAAACCTCTGTTACAGCCTACAGCACAGCAGCCAAGTGAAGGACTATTAAGAAGATTATTTTAGTATGTTTATGCAATTCCTAATTTTAGACTGATGCAGGTTTATCTAACTGTTTAGAAATATTCATTTATACATGTATTACAATCTTTCACATATAATATGTCTTTCACCCAATCATTCTTGATGTCATGGCTCACACATACAGACACGCCTTTAAGATATATATA
>JAULCC010641312.1:0-12882 GCA_032358795.1 Nuttallia obscurata | reverse complement strand
GTTTAAACCTCGAATAAAACTTTTCTCAGTCCTTCTACCAAGAAAACTGACTAAAAGTGTTTCTATAGTTAATAGACTTAAAGAATTACGTGAAATTTACGTGAATTATTTGATGCCGATTATGTTTTCCTGAGAGGACCAAACATATTTGTGCAAACTTTTATAAGAAAACCCTCACATTTCATAGTGTAAAAAATCTTGTATTGCAGCATTACAATTTGAATATCCGAAATTTGAGAAATTAGTTCAAAACCGATTTGATCACAAAAGAATCAAATCATTTGATAACAAGTATGTTTTTAATACGTCGGGTGAATCGTTTAGCATCGAGTTTGTATTTCAACTGTTTTGGCGACTTTATTAACACTCGTTTGTTACAAACGTCGAAAAATCGAATACATCAACTTTATAAAATATGGAACAACGTGAACACACTATTTACATTTTCTACGATTAAGTTAAGTTACGATTGTAACATCTTAAAACAAATTTATAAACGACTATTTCAAAACAAATATTTTAGCAGGCGACATTTTCAAATGTTGGCGCCAAAAAGAAACAATGCAACTGATACCGCTGATAGTTCTACATATAGAGCATGTCTATACTGAATAATTATGAAAGTCAAGAAAGTATATCTGGTTTTAGGCAAACTGTTGACATGTTCACGATTTATAAAGGTAATGATTCAGCTCTGTACGGTTTACAGTTGAACATTTACAACCAACTTGTTTTATTCATGTTGAACTCATTCTGACACGGAAATAATCCAATTCGTCTTCGATTTATGTCACCCCGGATCATTTCTGCCTAGTCATTTCGTTCTAGAATAAAACTAGCAGTTATTAAACATATATGAAAATATTCGAATTGAACTCTTAAACAAAACTACTGTGATGAATAGAGACTTTTCTACATATAATGATTCTGATAAAATGAGCTATCTCTTATTCAATAAACTGATTTGTAGATAAAGTGCCAAAACTTGCTGTGATATTTTAAAAGAAATACGACAGCATTTGTATACTACACTAATTTTAAACTCGTAACGTATTTTTATTAACAGGTTTACTTTTAGAGGGTTATGAAGTAATAGTTGTTTTACATTCATTTGATCATGCTGTTTTATATCTTATGATAACAAGTAGAAGAATGTTTAATATTGAATTTATCTCTTATCTACATTATTACTAGATAGTACAAATATTGCAGCATAAATTCAGGTCTATTGTGTAAATTCTTAATAGTCTCTTATAACTCAATTCGAGTGGTTTTATAGATTTAACTTGTTTCACATATATATATAGTTGTATATTCACAAAAATGTATTAGAATGATAATCTCGTAAAATGTATGTCTGTCTGTTTATACAAAATGAAGTTATGGAAACGGTTACCAATTTACAATATAGAACGCTCAAAATGTGTTTTTTACAAACGCTCCTCTTGTACGAAACTGAGACTTACTAACTCGGATGAAGTTCATGTATGTACATTCCACCAAATTGACCGCAGCAAATGTTTACATCACCTGACTACATCCATTATGATTACAAATATTTTATACTGTATAACTTTGTTATCACGGCTGCTAGACGTTTTCTTATCATCGACTATCTACCGCATTGCATAGGTTAACATCATATTTTTAACCTAGAGATTGGATGGATTCTTCGATGGAAATATATCTCAAGAATTCCAGATAGTTCTGAGTTGTAAATTAACAAATATGTAGAGATATACAGATAATTTAGACTGCTTAGATAGTTTTGTTATATCGAAAAAAGACGGGTATGGGAATATTTGTTATACTGAAAATATTGGCTTGCTTCGTGTCTGCTTCTAGCATGTGGACTATTGATAGTTCAGAAAGAACTGGGAGGTTTCATACAAGGATTTGCCAAGCTAATACCGGTATTTGCATTCCTGTTTAATTTGCAATTTCTAAAAACAGCAAAGGTAGTTTCTATCAAACAGCGGCATGCTGTTAATGGATTTAAGAATCAAGACTTTTGTAATGCTCTTACTGTTAATAAATATTAGTTCAGATGAACAGGGGTGCATCCCTACGGCAGAAAAAAATTATTCAATTAACCAGACTGTGTTATTTTTTTATTATAGTGAAATTAATTCTCAGTCCAAAAGATTTTGAATTAAAGTTTTACTTTAGAATTGGTTTGGATACTTTACTAGGTTCAAAATCTAACAAAAAGAAGCTTTATCTTTCTATAATGAATAATCTTATATATCGCTGTTCTAATGACAATGGAAAGCTAATGCAAACATATGTTGTCAGTCCTTCATACGTCCTATGGTAATCCATTGAACACAATAGAGTATTTATTCTGCAACGGATGGTTACCTTACATACACGAAAGAGGAGCATTATGCAGTAAAGTGTATTCTTTGTATGGATGAACACGCATTTTCTTATGGCATTTGTATGGTGTTGCGACCTAAACAATTCATGATGTGATATTATTTTGTACTGAATAAACTATGTTTAAAAGAAGGTCAAGATACTGCGATTATGATCACGATGCTACGACTTCATTTCGACCTCAGTACTATGACTTCGTTAGAATCATAATTCTACGAAACCGATTATTCCACAATACCACCACTTTGTAACGATCCAAATACTGCAACAATTTTGGATCACACTACTCAACTACGTTACGATCATTAACCTTAGACTTCGGCTCGATCCTAGTAATACTACATCGTTTGGACGACAATACTACAAAATTGTTACGATCAAAACACTAAGATTTCGTTACTGTCATAAAACTTCTACAACGTTTGAATCATTATACAAAATGTACCGTACGATTTTTTTTCTAAGACTTCGTTATAATCACGATACTTCGACACCGCATATTTCACAATACAACTATTTTGTTCAGATCCAAATAATGTTACATCTTAAGTATCCAAAAAATACTACACCATTTATAACTCAGAACACTTTAGGTTACGATCATAATAGCAACAATTTGTTACGAACCAAATATTTCTACAGCATTTTTACTACACTACTACAACTACATCATTCTAAGATTTCGTTACGATCCTAATAATTCTACGCCGATAAGATCTAAATACTCAACTACGTTACGATCATAGTTCTAAGATTTTTACGATCCCAATACTACCACACCTTTTTGAACACAATACTATGATTGCGTTTCGATCCAATTCATGAATAATGACATTTTGCAAGTCGTGAACGTGAATCTGATTACAGAACACGTTATACTAATCAAAGTGAAGGCATATCACACACGCGTCAATGTTAATAAAATCAATGAAAACCGAATAGTCCAGAAATTAGTTTTTCATCAATTCGAGTTGTTCTCTAGTCGAAGAAACAAAATATTCACGTTTAATGATTAAGACCTTACTATTCACTATATCTTAGTATATATCAACGCACCTGTTGTTATATAACATTCTTATCAGATATGATTATGAGAAGTTTTTATACCTGCAGATTGCCAGCATTTCCACTTGACACTGTGTCCTAGAGCAAAACACAAATATCTACGTTTCCTAGTGCCGGCAAGATAGCATTCAGATTGACTTAGATAGCTCTAAAACTAGCATTACACTGAATACTGAGTACATTTGTTTAAAACATACAAGATACAAGAAGAATGTATTTTACAAGATACAAGAATTTTTATTTCACGTCGGATAAACAAAGTAACATTAGCTACCAGTGCTATTTTCCGTATACATTGTCGAAGGCAGTACATCCAAACTGATACTATCCATCCTGTTATTTATAATGCTTCCTTCGGTTATATTTATGTCGAAAAACCTGTGTACCGGATAAAATTGGATTGCATTACAAGCATTTAAGTACACCTGATTACTGTTATATTTGAAATATTCGTCATCGTTTAACTAAGCAACAGACACAATGTGTCATTTATGCATTTAATAGACTATAACTTAATCCCCCCCCTTTAACGTTTCGCTGCCATAGAATATTAGAAATCATATATAGAATATGGAAATGCAAATTTCAAAAGACGACAGTTTTATTATTTAGACAGCAACGTATAACAGCGTTTTAATATACATATTCGCATTTCACGGAATAAAAATTGGGTACCAGATTCAAATTGCAGTTGTGTACCCATGTTTCAAAATCATGTATTGTGCACTCAAATTTCAAGCACTTCAAACTTTCAAATATGTTGCATTCAAATTTCATATAGAATCTTTGGTTTCTTCAATTTTCAAATAAATTGCTAAATTCAAATAACATACTTTAGATCTCAAATATTGTTTACAAAAAAATAAATATTTCAGTTTACTTACACATCACTTCCCCAAAGTACCAGACGTCCCTAGCATATACATCAACGAGGGCCGTTGGCATGCAGACGATAAGCACGAGCAGATCGGCTATACAAAGGTTCACAAGATATAAATTAACTGACGTCTTCATGTTTCTGTTCAAACATACAACTATTATCACAAGAAAGTTGCCAAAAAACCCTATCAGAAATATACATATATAAAACACCGTCGACGTTATCTGAATATACTTAGGAAATTCTGGGGTCTCGCGGCCTGGCCTACCGGATGTAATATTTCTAATATCGTCCACCAACTGACTGGCATTCCCGAGGTCGACAGGAACCATTGTGTAAAATCTTGTAGTAGTGTTGTTCATTCTCGAATAAATTGTATCACTGTGTTAAGCATAAATTCATGATTTTAGCAGTAAAGCAACTTCACTTTACAGTCAAGTCCTGAAAATGATTTAACATTATGAAATATGATTAATCCGTTATTCGATGAAAAATACCACTTATCCGATAATCCGTCAGATAATCCAGTATTGATTCAGAGCATCCATGTTTGGTTTATAGAACAAACAATTCTAAATTACATTTACTTTTCATTGCATCATATTGTTACAAATTTTTAGCAGTTTAGAGTAACTTTTCAAAGTAATTGTTTAAACTGGTGAAATTTTGCGCCACAAAATATCCGATATATATAATTGAAAATTCCTTTAAATGTTGAATATATAGCTGTATTGGTGTTATGAAACAATAATCCAATGTTGTGTTCGTCATAAGGGCGTACTTAATATAAAACTGTGAACAACGTTGGAGCGAGTGTCTGCTGACACACTAACCAGTCTATTGAAGTATGTGAAAGTCTGTGAATGAGAACTTATGTAAGGCCTGGCAACACCAATACCGAAACACGTCTGGCGTGCAATCGAACTGCCTCACTCGCAGTCATTCTGCAATAGCTTCTCCTTCGATGTATATTTATCAGAAGAGATTGCGTATATGTAACTTAGATGATGATAAACGCAAAGGATGTTAGATCTTCTTGGAATGGTACGCCTATTTCACAAAAAGTCAAAGACCACAAATATGACCTGAGGCGTGCCACAATTCGGGTTTATAACAAATTAATTTTCTTCTGAAATAAGACTTGTAACAAATAAACGAGAACAAATTTACACCATCATTGTCTGCGTAAGTGAAAATTAATAGGTGTGTTTGTGTGCTTGTGAGAAAGTGTGTGTGTGTGTGTGGGGGGGGGGTGAGTGTCTCTGATACTCCGGCTCTTACCCATGGAAACAACTGTTATTATTGTAGTGAATCTAGAGTAGGTTTTCGGTACACGACAAGCGTTACACGATGACCTGTTTGCGTATATAACTAGATAATAATAAGCATTTAACCCTTAGTCTGTTGAAAAAAATATCATCTGCTTGTACTGTCTTCTGCGTCTGATCCGTATCCACGCTTTTGCATATTCTATCACGGCCGCGCTTAGCAGGTTAAGGGTAAACAATTCAGATATCTAATTCAGAAAAAGGGTTTTGTTATGTATCATGGAAAGTACTATTAAAAACATGCCTTCGAACGACTTTACAACTTTTGAGTCAGTGCGAATGTGTTTATTTCAAAAAAACATATGCAAAATACTTTTTTCGGCATTAAACATACAGGCTGTTTATAGCCTTTAAATTATTTTTTTGGATTTAAATGTCGCCTTAACAGTATTTCAGTCATATCGCAACGTCCAGCTCATTACAGGTGGGGGAAGACCCCGGTGGACCTCTGTAAACTATTTTAGGCACAGAGCGTACCCCGGTAGAACCATCGACCTACCGCAAGCTAGCTGGAAAAATCCGAAGTGCCCAGACCGGTATTCGAACCCACAGCGGTGAGGGGCTGAATGACTTCAAGCGAATGACTATAACCACTCGGCCACGGAGGCCCCATCCTACGAAATATAAAAAAAAACTGGATGAACAGTATAAGAACATGGAATATGCTCAAAATAAATTAAAGCAAGATGAACCAAATTGTATACGTTTAAAACGGTTTAGATCTGACATATATACCGTATTAATACCATCACTTAACAGTTTTTTGGCTTGTCACTTAACACATATTAATCTCTGAATTAATGTATCTTGTCGCTATTCTGAAGCCCTGATGTTTTTGGTGCATTTATCTGTAATAATTATTTCCTCGTAGTATAAATGCATATTTCATAGACTATTCTACATTGGTTGATGTTTGTTTTACTTTTACTCGACATGAGAGAAATGCATTTACGAAGATTTTGTGAACTTGTTTGTTTGTTTGCTCTGTGCCACTTTATGCCAGCTAGGGCAAATGGACGTCATAGAGAGAGGGAAGCTGGTACAGAAACTCTTCTGAAGAACTCTTTAGTTCTTTTACGTGCCAAGTGTATAGCACTGACATCCCGGCCGGTTCACTGATATTGGTGTTTGAGTGATCCTCTAGTACGTTGGAACTAATTATCCCTCTGTAATTAAGTCAGATAGTCAATATAAAATAATGATGTTCTAATGAAACAAACTATGACCACCATGTAAATGTTGTAACCAGTATTTTTGTACCCGATATGTCCTGTTGTCAACACTTAAATGTATGAAGGTAAATGAGACGTGGAAATTATTATGTGATCCATGTTAAGAAAACCGAATGACTATTCGAACACACAATTATATAAAGAAATTGGAAGAAATGAAGTTGAGAGTCATAAATTTGGAAGAAATGAAATTAAGAGTCATGAGTTTGGGATTAATGAAGTTGAAAGTAATGAAGTTAGAAGTAATGAATTTGGAAGTCAGGAATTATTGATGTTGGAAGTTAGAAGTACTGAAGTTGGAAGTCATGAAGTTAGAAGTGATAAATTTGTAAGTTAGAAAGTTAGAAGTGTAGAAGTCGGAAGTCCCTCCAAGGCTTCCATAGTTTTCTATTATATCTAGATAATTTTCGATTTCGAAATTGCGTTTGAAGTGGCAATATAATCGTCATCTGTGAGGGCTACTTTTCCCTCTTGTTTGCCATATAAATCACATACGTTTGTTGATCGTGGTGCAAGTCTTCTGCAAACTTTTGTGTGAATAATGCCTTTATCTTTACCCCCATGTTTACCCCATTCTTCAAGGCAGTAGCTCAATATCGAGCACACTCAAGTATTAAATAATTTACATTTTTCTGAAACCGATAGCTTTATTTGACCAAGGATAGAGAATAATTTGTGCAAGGCAAAAGATGCATGCTGTGCAATTTTCTTTTGAGTTCTAAACCAGTTGCCATTTTTGAAGTTAATCCATGATATTTTACAAAATCGGTAATTTTGCGTATTTTTCATAATAACTTTATTTATGTACTAAGTGATAATCAAAGAACACATTTGACATATTTTAGACTAAGTGCACATAGCCTCGCTATCGAGTCAGGAAGATAAAATGGTATAGCTCGACAAGATAGATATTGTCGGTTATGTAATACAAACCAATTAGCGTAATAATTTCATCTTCTACTTATCTGTCCAAAACATGATGAATTAAGAGCAAAATTTCTTCCAGTAAAATATTGGCCAATTATTCAAAAGTTTAGATGTTATGAACTCAATCAAAAGAATAAATTTAGCTAAATTCATTAAAGAGTCAACAGTTTTAAGAATTGCTTCAGTAGAATGAAAACTTTAGTTTTAATTTTGGAACGTACGGTATGTTTAACTTTCAATTTAAGGTAACACATTCGAAATATATTACTGTTTCTCAAAATTAATTTTTTTATGAGCTGCTTATCTATTTTGAGCTCGACTATTCGAAGAATAGGGTTGCTATTTCACTCGCTCCTGCGTCGGCGTTGGTTAATGTTTTTTTTTTTTAAAAAAAATACTTATATCTTCTATACTATCCAACATGTTTACTTCAAACTTGGCATACTTGTTTCTTATGATAATATAAACAAGTGCAGCAAGTTACATAGATCTGTCAACTATGTTTGCAGAGTAATGCCCCTTTTGTACATAGATTTTGTCACAAAAAACTTAACTTTGTCTATAACTTTGCCATTTATTAAT
This sequence comes from Nuttallia obscurata, assembly GCA_032358795.1. Taxonomy (NCBI): domain Eukaryota; kingdom Metazoa; phylum Mollusca; class Bivalvia; order Cardiida; family Psammobiidae; genus Nuttallia; species Nuttallia obscurata. The sequence goes on along the minus strand of JAULCC010641312.1, from coordinate 4,489 downwards.
ATTTCTTCTCCAATTTTTCAAAGTATTTTACATATAACAACAGAGATATGATGCAGGTTAACTCTTTAGGTCAAGGTCATATTTGACAGAGTTATTCTCCATGTTTTACTTTGATTTTGTCACAAAAACTTAACTTTGGCTATAACTTTGCCATTTATTAACATTTATTCCTCAATCTTTCAAAATATTATGCTTATGGCTTAAGGGATGTGATGCATCCTAGTTTTGTAGGTCAAGGTCATATTTAACAAAGTTATGTCTTTTTGTATACTTAGATTTTGTCAAAAAGAACTTAACTTTTGCTATGACTTTGCCATTTTTTAACATATCTCCTTTCATCTTTCAAAATATTTTGCACCCGACTTCAGAGATATGATGCAGTTTTATTTTATAGGTCGTATTTGACAACAGTTTACTCCTTTTTGTACTTAGATAAAATCACAAAGAACTACACTTTTGCTTTGACTTTGCCATTTATTAACATGTCTTCTTCAGTCTTTCAAATGTTTTTGCTTATAACAGTATAGATATGATGCAGCCAAGTTCTGTAGGTCAATGTATTATCTGACAGAGTTATGCCCCTTTTTTACATTGATTTTTTTTCACAAAAAATACCTTTGGCCATAATTATGTTATTTTTTTACATGTCTTTTTCAATTTTTCTGATTTGATTTTTTGTATAAAGAGGAATGAAATGCAGCCACATTCTGAGGGTCAAGGTCATATTTGACAGAGTTATGCCCCTTAAGATCATCAAGACTAAAGCTTGGCTATAGTTATGGCAGTTATTAACATATTCAAAAATGTTTTGGGTATTCTTACAAAAAGTAAGATGGTGAATACAAGCGTTACTCATTTTGTTTGACTTAGAGGTTAAAGCTTCAGGTTAAAGACTTGCAGGTTTCTACATTTAATTTGATTGAAGAGTCTATAGCTAAGTAACTGCTTGATGTATTACATTGAAACTTTCTACAAGGCCTCCCAATCATCAGACATAAGTAAATAATCAAGGTAGATAACTCTTTCCTCATTTTAATACACATAATGGCCATATTATGACATAGAAATTGCTTGCAATTACATTAAGGGTCTATATATTAGTAACTGCTTAATGCATTGTATACAACTTTTTTTCAAGGCCTCCCAACAATATCACCTATGTAAATAATTAAGTAAAATAACTCTACAAATTACGGCCCATGCTGACAGATATTTGGTTAAAATGTTGTATGCAACTACATTGAGAGTCCATATCTCAGTAACTACATGGTGCATTGCGATGAAACTTTCTACTAGCAAGTGTTCGAATAGTCGAGCATGCTGTCTTACGGACAGCTCTTGTTATATTTATGTCTGAGCCATAGTTGAATAAATTTTACAAATGGCGAAAGACATAATATGTGTCTATATTTTCCAAAATAAAGATTGCTTGGTTGATTTTTATTAAATTTGAATTATAAGAGGTATGACGTCCCTTTTTAAATGACAATATTTTAGTTTTTGGTGTATTTAGTTTATGTATGCTTCTATGTCGTTCAAAACAGACTGCAGATTGGATGGTGAAATCGCGAATACAACAGAGTCATCTGCTTTAGAATCATATGTTCTTAAAATGTTGATGAGTGTGATACCTCTATAGTTTTTTGCGGCGTTTGAATTTCTGCTTTTAAATATAGGTGCAATAATTCCATTTCCCCCACTTACTATTATTGAACATTCTACTGAATAATTTAAGATGAAAAGGGTAATTGTTTGATGACTTGTTTCTGTGAGAATACTGTTGGTCGGAGTCCAGTTTCAGTCATATATCAAAATCAAGTTCTGCGTACTGTATACGAGGAATATTTTCATTTTGAAATTCTGCATCAGGTTCTACCCGGGTGCACTCATTGCCTGAAATAGGACATGAACCCCCCTCCCTTCCCCCGGTTCTTAATGACCGGTATGACTGAATATTATTAAAGAGACGTTAAATTCCTAAACACAAAAAAATCTGCCTGCCATGAGATTTTCCAAACTCGACATGTGCATTATCGTACATAAAATTTGTTAACATATTTACTTCACTTTTCACATTTGGGAAAAGTACTCACGTAAAAAGTCTAAACATTTGGGTCGATTCAAGGTAGTTAAATGTTTATTTTTCAGCTACAATATGAATACTTTCCTCGGTTTTTACTTACTTTTCTCTAAACCCTGTAGTAATTGCAAACATTCATTTTTTTCAGTTGTGTGCATTTCCCACTTTTTTCCGCTGTCAGAAAAACGGTGTCTGAAATAACACATATATTTTAAATGTAGAGCTTAATATTGATTGCACAACTATACATTTGAAGCGTGTGTGTGTGTGTGTGTGTGTGTGTGTGTAGAGCCGAACGTCAATTGGACAGCTTTACAGTCGCAACTACTATATTTAGAATATAGAGCTTAATGTTGATTTGCACAGCTACATATTTACAACTTTCATGTTTTGAATGTTTAACGCTGAATGTCAATTGCACTGCTATACTTTCGCAACCTATATATTGTGCATTTAGAACTGAATGTTTTTAAGGTTTAGTCGAATGTCGATTGCACAACTATACATTCGCAACTAATAAGTTTTAAATGTAGAGCTGAATGTCGATTGCCGATTTCACATAAAAGTTCACACACATGAATTATCATATATGTGAATACCATAAATGGAAAATAGGAAACTAAGATAAAAAAAAAAGGAAAAAGAAAACAAAACAAATGCTAGGGTAACTATCAAAATTCTAGTTCGTACGTTGTTGGCACATTTTAGAATTGTTATATGGAATAGATGTTCATTATTGATTTAGTGGTATTAATAGAAATACTTGTGTTAGGGGTGAAGCCAACAATTATTTTGACAAAAATTTTATTGTATAGGAATATGGTAAAATTGGTTTGCCGAGAAAACATATGTCTGACTTATGTAAATTTCGGTACGGTGTTGCAGCAATACGCACAGATACTGGAAGATATAAAAATTTGAACCATGTTTGTTTTAAATAATCCAAATATGATTATTCAAAGGACTCTCACTTCAATTATGTAATTAAAGGCAATGAACTTTTTAATGCATATGTCGGAATGTGAATAGTTGAAATATTTATTTACAACCAAACTGTTAATAAGATCTATTGCCAAAACCTGTTGAAAATATTAAGACCGTCGCAAGTTGTATATGTGTAAATCATCTTATATAATATTTAAGATAATTTAAGTGTGAAACACCGTTTGAATTTGAAATGGTGAAAAATTTCTTTAAGGGTTTGTATAAATCCGGTTGCACCAGATCTGATTTGAAAAAAATTCGTTCTTCTTAAATTTGTTTAAAATTGCTCTTAATAATATTTTTTATGATTGTTTACCTATTGTGTTTAGTATCAAATGTGATAGTACATATATATGTACTTATGAAATATGAAAATATGTTTAGTACATAAAATATATCGTTAATATATACCTAGAATAATCATGTGTAGGTGAAGGAAGACTTGCTGCGTAAATGTCTTTAAATATGGTACGTTGGTAGGTATGCAGATTTGACTCCAAATAGTGTATGTGCATACGTTTTATATGCTAAGTAAGATTGAATATGTTTATATGATTTGAGAAATTGCTGTAACTCAGTTCATTAAAGATCTGATCTTAAATATTAGATCAGTGATGTTTCGAGAGAAGAAAATAAGCAATATTTCATATTCTAAGAATGTAAATAGTGTCTGTGAAAATGCCTTATTTAAAACAACTAAACAACTAAACGCCGTTATATTCGATTCTCAATATGTTTTTGTATATTTTTTGGTTGTATAACCATCTTTGATATGTAGCTCCGCCAGACATTTCTTCGCCGGAAATAAACGCATCACTACTCACGCAAATAAGTTCTGTTTACAATGGCAACGTTCAGTGATCTATTACAATGGCAACGTTCAGTGAATGTGTAGAATTTGTATTGAAATATAGCGGTTTAGAATGAGAAGCTGATATAAAAGTCAAAGGAGCTAGCAAGAAAACGTTATTGAAAATTGTGAAATACATAAATGAATGTATGCACTTACGTAAAAATACCATAGATACTCTTGCTGCTTTGTGATTTATGTATTGTTGATGTTAATTGCCTTTTGTCATAGATATTTCTGGAAATGGTCAAAGACAGTATGTATTTCTAATATACCAAATAAAATCTGAACTGATAGTTTTCTGGTGTTGCATGATAGCAGTACAAAAAACAATTATATAACATGACAAGGATTTGCAATAAGACAAAAAGGCAAACAAACCAGACACCAAATTGTGTGCATTTTGTTTGATATCAAATTACAAACAAGGATACAAGTCATACATCTGAGTGATAGGTCAGAACATAATTGTAGCCCAAGATTGCTAGCTGTAAATCACCGTGGCCGAGTGGTTATAGTCGTTGACTTGCAATCTCTCAGCCCCTCACCGCTGTGGGTTCGAATCCCGGTCTGGG
>JAULCC010640979.1:0-16720 GCA_032358795.1 Nuttallia obscurata | reverse complement strand
ACCACCGACCTACTGCAAGCCAGCTGGAAGGCTTCCTCACTTGAAAAATCCGAAGTGCCCAGACCGGGATTCGAACCTACAGCAGCAAGGGGCTGAGAGATTGCAAGTCAACGACTATAACCACTCGGTCACGGAGGCCCCAAAACCAATATAGAAAAATTAGCTTTGCCCCTAGGTAGCAATATCTTTCAAAAGAACCAATATATGTCTAGATGGAAGTTAATAAAGGTTAAACTAAGAAACATTTTAGTCAAAATATTTTGAAATCCATACAGCTTCTTTTTCAGAAAAACAATTTATGTTTAACCTTTTCGGATCTTTTGAGTTCTGCACAGTTTTTTCAGCAATCTAATCTAGAAGATGATAAACTAAAGAAATTTTTTCTGAAGTCTGGTCATACTCTGCCATAGAAGTTGAAGGTTTGAAGGTTTATCTAAATATTTTTTATTTTCAGAAAGGTACAACATAGAAAATAACATATAAGTCATGAATTGAAACTAAACAGAAGGGCAAGTAGGTTTGATGCAACATAATATTTAATGAAGAAATAACATTACTGATATAAAATGAAATAAAAATATACTATTTAAAAGATAAATAAATAATGAAATAATAAAAAATGACATTAAAAAGAAATATTGAAAAAAAAAGAAAAAATGTAAAATATCCTCCAGACCATGGATAAGATACCATGCGGTCACCCATCAAACCAGTAACCGCGACAAACGTTGATTAACTTGCAACGCTGACAGAGTACTAAACCGCGTGGCTGGCAATTTCACTCTGAGTAATCACCTAATATCTGCCTCCATAAAAAACTATCTTGCACTGACTTTACTACACTGTAGGTTCATCAAAGATATAAATTAAGTAAACAACATGGAAATGGTTACTATGCAATGCATTACATACTAATAAATACATAGTCACATAAACGTATAGTTTTAATTGTATCCTTACGCCATTGATACAATCTGGCCTACTTTGCGTAGATAGTTACCGGAAAGAGTACTTCGGAACGTAAATAAGAAACATGATTTCTGAAAACCGGTTATAATGTTGTTCGTTCTGAACAACTAAAATGAAGTTACCAGACATATACTGAACAACCAACTATATGTGAAAACAAAATTAATGTACCTCTTGTTCTTTGAGTTCTTATCTGCCGTATTGAATTAAAAGACTTAATTAACCTACATAGAGTTTTTGAGATAACAATACTATTTTTCTATCGTTTTCTACATTGAAATGTTTTAAGTATTTAAACTAATCATACTGATATATTACTGCTATCTAGGAGAGAAGGTAATTAAAAATAAGATATATTGATTTGCTCATAGGTCTTATAGAACATATTTTTTTATGTGCACTAAAAATCCCCAAAATATATCTTTGAATCATTAATGAAATATAAAATTGACAAAAACTAATATACAGTTATCCATTCGTACAAAGAAGTTGCAAACATTGATATATGCATATGTCATACATACATACATACATACATACATACATACATATACTTCATTTGTAGAGCTCGCTAATTGTCAAATTTGTATTGCTTATAAAACTAAATTACTACTGATTGATCAAATAGAACACGCTATAAAATAAAACAAAATGATATGAAGTTTACAGAAATGCCTTAATCGTATATATTAATCTTTAAAGACTGTGTCCCACACTGCCGTCTACGATTCCGTCTGCCTCCGTCTAAATGTTTACCTCATGCGGTGTTTAGGTGGCAACAAATTCAATTTTGATGGCCATGGACGGAAGAAAGAACAGCTGGAGTAACGTCTTAAAACGTCTGAGAAACGTCTGTTAAAGTATGAGTAGCACCTTCATACAGTCCAGCTTACGGAACATTGAACGCCTGGCCCCGTGTTCACAAAACTTTTCAAAATCAGGATCAGGATCAAATTTATAATTTTGATTTTCTTATACAGTATTGCTTTAAGACTAAAGTGCCTGCTACAAGTGATCCAAGTTGTTGAAAAGAAAAAGATTAGAGATTAAAGAAGTATTTCATTAAGTATTAATGAGAAAAATGTAAAATATTGAATTGATCCTTATATATTCCGGATCAACTTTTGGGTCAATTTTGAAATCAGGATCAACCCTTCTTAGCAATATTTTGAAGTAATAAACTTTTTTTGTATATAGACAATCATTTCTATATGACTGTAAGTAACCGTGATTAAGATATTCTGAATATCGAAGACAGCATGTTGAAGATAACAAAAAAATATTTATTTGATCCTGATCCTGATTTTGAAAAGTTTTGTGAACACGGAGCCTGAGTAACGTCTACTTAAGTATGAGTATCGAACGAAACGGTTGAAAATCGTCATTATTACGTCTATCAAATTCCTGGCTTTGTCTTATATAAGGCCAAAACTCCGCACAATCGCATCATCACAACAACTGTGGCTACTGGACAAGTCATATCACACTTCATTCCATCATGCCAGCCAAGAGAAGCAAAGGCAAGGGTAGAGCGAAAGCCCCAGTCAGGCTAATACAGAAGCCTCCTACTCTTCCCCCCAGGAAGAACCAGACTCGGAGGTCCGAGAGGAGGTCCCAGAGTTCGAACACCAGAAAAAGGGACACCAGAAGGGGAACCAACACAAACAGTTAGGATGAAAGAGAAGAAGCCTAGGTGAGATTTAAATCTACAGAACCCGGAGGAGGAGGCCATGGTGATCGAGTGGACACAAGAAAATGGCCTCCTGTGGGACCGGGGCGTTTTTCGCACTTATCTGTAACTTTTATATGCGTTTACACCATCAAATAGACGTATGGTGCGTTCCATGAATGGAGGCATACGACCTGTCCAACATCTAAACAAGTATAAAAACCGATAAGATTCCTTCTGAGTAGCGATGAAAACGGCAGAAAACCGTCAGAGTAACATATAAGAACCGTAAATTGCTCTAGGAATTTGGACGTTTCATTCTTTGAACATGTTCAAAGTTTGAAACGGCTAGCGTCGTCTGTCAACGTCTAAATACATGTACTTCTTTTCATTTCTCAGACGGAATTGTTAAAAGTCGCAGTGGGACAGACAGTAGTTTTACGACAAACATTACAATGTAAACAAATCAAAAGCATGCAATTATATAACATATTTCTTAATATAGTATGACATTTACAAATATAAAAATTATAAAATGACAAATGTGGAAATATGTGAGTGTTTGTTTTCAACACTTAAAAAGACGGATATAAATTCCAACAGGATTGGTATTCTTAACAAATATTCAAAATGTAAGCTGATGCTTATTATTCTTCATAACTTGAATAAAATTAAAAGGTACAACAACACTTTTCAAAAAGTAAAGTTTTATTATAAACATTTCTTTTATTTGGATTTGAAGCTTTAATCGCAAGGTTTGTCAGATTGAGAATTTTCTCTCTGTCGTGGAGGAAAACTCCAGGCATGGAATTAACTAACCCCGTTCTTAGACTCGAAACCCAAGAACCGTCTCCATCACTCTAGGTTGGCTCTCAGCTTTCATCAGAATGATAGAAGCTGGGGCCGAACAACAGGTATGAAACCATTTTTGAGTTTCAGATTTAAGAAAGGGTTGGTGAATTCAAGGCCAGCATGCATTTCTCAGTACACCAAACCCTCAGCAGACTAGCAATATAACTTCCTAATGTTGCAGATCCTCTGAACTTTGATTCACACCCACAACCCACGTGTGGTAAAGTCCCAAGATCATGACGTCAACGATTTTAACTACTGAACCACTGAGTACCCACCAATACATACTCTTTCTACAATAATGCATTGCATTAACCCTTTCGCCGCCAAAGGTTACCATAGAGTAACTCCGCGTCTAATCAGGATCCAAACGGTTTGACATCCTGATTCTGTTTTGAAACAGATGTTCAAAGAATATCCACTTTGAACATTGAGAAAGACGACAATATATATTCGAAAATAACTTTGCGCCGAAAAGGTTAAGGAAGATTTTACACTTTACGTTCTCATCTGAAACACGTAGCTATCTACATACCCAAAAGACGAATCGACAAATGATTACACCATATGATTTAAGTCAACTTAGATGAAACGAAAAAACATTAGATATTTTTATACTTACCTGACTTTTTCTCAGATATGGAACTTTCACCTGATTCTGTTGGATTATTGGTACCTATATTATATATATTTCCATAGCCAAATCTATCTTCAAAGTATGAATCTGAAATTGTAATGAAACATTACAACCAATGTAATATGTAAAGGCGAATAATCATCTATGTTGTTTCATATTTAAGAAACTATAACTCAATCCTTACATTTTTGAATGTTTTTCTCTAGTTGTACTTCTATTCAACTGATCGATCAATACTTTGTTTTACTTGTACCATAAATTGACATTTATTGTGACATTTCTTGATGTGCAACTTCATTTAAGTTGGTAGTACTATTTCGTATGATTTCATTGATTTTTTCGAAATTAATGTTTAAGAACAAATGTTATTAATTATTTTTCTTTATTATGTCTTAACTATATAATTCAAAATTGCTGTAATGACTATTAAAAATCCATTTTATTAATAATTTTCAACTACAACTAGTGTCAATTGATCAAAATGTCGGGTAAGGCATGTACAAACATATATGATGTAAAAAGGACGGAAAGTAAATACAACTACCATTTTTTCTAATGAAATGTGTACATAGAACTTTTATAAGCATTTTGTTTTATTCACTCAATGCATTTGTGTACTATTGTATATATTTGTATTGTGTACCTAGAAATGAAATGTTTTAAGCAAGTATTTACCTTTTCCAGGACAAATTTTGCAGCATGTTTTCGGCCGAAGAAATGGCTGTTCACAGTTGGCATGTGGACATTCTGTCTTAATGTTTCGGCAGATTACTTTACCAGCCAGTTGTACCATCGTGTTCTTAATTACCTAGTAAGTGTCGAAATAAATTCTTATTACAACAACAGCAAGAGTGAGTTAACTTAATCAGGCGTTCTTCATTATTATATTATGCATAGGTTATACTAGGACATGTACCACACCAACTTATACGAGAATTGTCCCAAAGATTCGTCTTCTGGAGAGTAAAAACTCAATTACGGGAATTCCTTTTTCAAAACTTGAGCCACAACATGATAAAATGTATCTTTGAACAGTTAAGTCAGTGCAGACAACGGTCAGCTTTTTCATAACCTGCAGTCAAATCACGAACAATATGATAGACTTGAAGATGGCTGAGAGTATGACCTGCTATGTTATGTTGGAAAGTAAACATGTAAACCTTATTAACTCATGCATTACCTTTCAGCAGATCTTGGATTTCACTTAATTTGAATGCTCAAAGTGACCTTTTGTTGCGTTTTGTCTCATAAGTATTATACTGAAAAACTTTGATCACTGTATATGACTGACGTCAATATGAATCTGTCGGACATGTTAATGTGTGCCTGGTGGATGACTTAAAGTCTGTTTTAGATCCTACAGAATAAAAATAATCGTACAAACACTCAGGGTTACTTTCATAACACCAACACAACATTAAATTCATCAATAGTACGATGTTTTTTTTAGTATTAACTCAGGTCGTTTATCGCACTGTATTTATTGAATAAGTCCACGAGCCTTTGCGATAATTCTCATATGCTTTCATCTGTTCAAACCTCTCGTCAGTTACAGTTGAAAAAGTAAACAGTAATAGATGTATTTAGTCCGTCGGGTAAATCCTTTTTCTCATCATTCTGTCTGTCTGTCTGTCTGTCTCTCTCTCTTGATTCTTTGATGTTATTTATCTTTTAACTTTCAATCAACTTTTACTTTTTTTATTTCATTTATTTCAATATCATTGAATGTAACTGAGCTCCGTTTGTTATAAATACTTTGCACAAAAAAGGACACAGAGACTAAAACGCCAGCAGAGCCTTTTTCTGAATCCTTTTCTAATATTTATATCAGTTTTTTTTTCAGTACGAACAACTTAATAACCGGTCTTCAGAAATCACGTTTCCTTATTGACGTTCCGAAGTACTCCATCCGAAGTATACCTACTCCACGAAAAATGTCATATTTATCAATGGCGTAAGGATACAAATATACTATCAAAACTGCCAATGCGTAATATACTACTTTGGGTAGTATTTCTATTTGTAATGATTTGCATAATAACAATTTTTTCCATGTTATTTACTTCAGTTATTACCTTCATGCAGTTTGAGATATTTGTAGACAAATACACCTTATATAATTTATGCGTGGCAAGTATATAGTCTCTATAAAACACTTCATGACTCATGCAAATGTACCAGCTATACGCTGTAGCTGGCTGCAACGATTATGAACAACGTCCACCGTGTTAGCTGGCTGGAATTGTGTCCGCGTGGTATCTAATCCCGGGAGATGAGATATTCTACTTTTTTGAAAATATGTTTTATTTCATTATTGCATTTTGTTTTTCTAGTTTCGTTTGTTTGTTTGTTTATTTGGAATTTAACGTCGCTTTTTTTTCTAATTTCAATTTCTTTTCAATTTTTAAAAAAGAATAGATATGTATTCCTTATATCTTTTTATTTTTCTTTATATTTCTTTTTCGGATTTCATTTTATTTCAGTTTTTCATAGTATTTTATGTTTCATCAACTCGTTTACTTCTATGGAAAAGTTCTATGGTCAGTGTAATAATAGGTTTGAGCTCTACCGGTCCGAAGGACCAAACGAGGTGACAAATGTGTTGTCAAACCTCTTTTCTTCAGTTAACAGTTTCTTTAAACAAACTATCTGAAGCTACAGAAAAGAATTTGATGACACTTCACACGGAGAATCCTTAGAAAGTGCCAGATTTCTTTTACAAATGGTCACCTATGGTAAATTATCAGGTAGAATTAAGTTTGTTCGAGCCAAGTCTCTGTGGTCAAACTTAGCCTCGCCACATTCTTTTTTATCTGGAAATTATTTGGACCTGAGAAATAGATTCGAAATGACACATAAGAAAAACACCTCTATTCAGAAAAGATTTTCAGCGGATTTAGTTAGCGCAGTTGTATTCATACTTCTCATGTGGCAACAAATATTATACCGGCAACATTTCAAGGGTAATCACGTACCGAACAAATTCAGTACCTTCAGGACTTTGATTTTGTCATATATTTGTGAATAAAACATGTTTACATTTACCCGGAAGCAGCAAATCTTTAATAATCGCAAGTAAGCGAAATAACAATTGAGAAAACAGATTTCCCATAAATTAGAGTTTAATAAAGTAATTATAATTTCTAGGTAGTGTGAGCGATAACCAATTCCGTGTATAAAGTATGTTGACGTCATATATTTTATATATAAAATTTCAGCTCACTATTTCTGACTAACACACGATCGAATTGACTATTCGAAGGAAATGTATTTGCAATTCAGGATAGTGGGCGGCTAAAATCGCGTTTAGTCGGTATAAGGATAATGTGACCAACCGGGGTTCAGTTTCCCTGTGTACCAGTGCAATGGTGAAAACAGAGAGTTCTATAGAAGAGCTCTTTGTATCTGCTGCCCTCTCGCTTGAACGCCCATAGATGGCATAAAGTGACCTAATATTATCAGACAAACACAAAAAACAACAACATTAATATAGAGAAACTGTTGTTGAAAGATTGATAAAATAAAACAAAAAATCAATATCAAACAATTGGAGCTCTTTCCAATTTCTGATAAATAGTCGCTACCGTGTGTTTTGCCCATTGATGACTTAAAATGAATCGAAAATAATTACGTATTAAACTGCTTGTGGCACATCATATTCCTACCTAAGCGTGTCAATAATAGTTATAGGACAAAAAAACAACAATAAAGATAGGCGACTTAAGGTATACCGTCACGCAATTCAACCCTTTAATGATTGTACTACTGTTTACTGTTCTTGTGGTGTGTATATTGGAAAAAATGTGTTTAAACCAGTTATAGTGTATGTCTTTTTAATAATAAGAAGAGTCTCATAAATAGCTTCTGTTGGCATATACGTAGCCGCGTCCTATGTTTTTTACTTAGGACAAAAGAGCTCAAATGCACACGTTTACCAAAACGAAATATACGCCAAAACGAATGTACGACAACAGAACTAAATCTATTTATCAGGGAGAGCATTTCCCCGGACTTCCCTGGGGAAGTGTTTATCATTAAATATACTCAAAATCCTGAACGAAAATAATCTCATACATTATTATTTAAATCCCGCATAGGGCTTAGTTAGACATTCTTTTCCATTTCACGGTAAATACATGACATACTAATCAATTCTGTTTATTTGTTCAAAATGATCCTTATGATATTAACAAAGCATTTTAAATTGATGTTGGAGATAATTTTTCCAATGAATAGTCAAACATAAGGTCGGCTACGTAGGTAGACGAAGATAACCACCCTGGACAGACCGCGAAGCGTGCCTCTGCGTTAAGTAGCTACCGAAATTTCATCAAAAGCGGCTTAGGGATTCTTTTATTCCGGTGGATTTACACTTCCCCGTGACAAGAGATGCCATTCAGGATAGAATATTTGTGTTTCGTAACACTTTCACGCCTTAAGAATTAACTTGTGTTGTGCTACACACATGGGCGCGTTGTCGGTGAGATTACAGTGTTGCAAATTTTTGTTACTATGATAAACCTGCTTCTCCCAAAGGAAGAAAGTGTGGGACAAATGTATCTTGTCTGAACAGAGATCCCCCCCCCCCACACCGCAATTTATTTAGGAAGAACACAAAGTCATCTAAAGTGACGGGAGCAGTCGCTTATAATATTTTAGAAAATGCATTTCTTTTCTACCCATGTCAGTGTAGAAATACATATGAATTGATTTTGAGGGCGTATTAGCATGTTAGACTTGCCATGATGATGAATAATAAAATCTGTAACGGTATCTTTCAGCTAGTAATGGTGCCCAAACGTATGTGTGTTGGTACCTTAAGTCGCCTATCTTTATTGTTGTTTTAAACGACGTTCTACTCTAAGCCATTTTTCATACAAAATAGACAACGGACTGGGTTAAATAAAACCACCGGCTTCATAAAAAGTATCCATAGGAGTTGTACTATTTCTAATTTCCCCGCAATATATATATATATATATATAATTTTTACAACTGTTATACACTAACGGCACATTTTTCAATATCTGTACTCCCTAACATTAAGTCAAATTTCTACTTCAACAATATTCTGCAATAACGAAACAATATTTAAGAAGTATAGAATTAGCATACGACATTAGCAAATTTGGCGCAAAATGGGCAAGAGCAATTGATATCTAATATATATATTTATAGATGGCTTACTTGGAATAATTACACTGGTCGTTGATGTTTTCTATTAAAATTAGTTTTTTCATGCAATCACAATTAATTCACAATACCATTTTCAGTTTTCATTTCAGCTGAATCTAATACATGACACTGTGTATCAGCATACATAGAATAATACACGATACAGTTTCGGATGCAGTAAGATGGATATAAGGATACTATATACTCTTCTACTTAACTGATAAATATACAAAAACACTCATATATTATCATCTATATCTATCTATAGATGAGATTCGCATTTTGACGCTGTATTAACGGAATTATCAATGAGCGTTCAAACACATCAACAGAACAATTCAGTCACCATTGCGTGTCTCAGCCTATAGCCTGTGCCATTCCAGATGGTACCACCCTTTGGATAAATATGAAACAACATCATAGAGTATAAATAAAAGACAAAACCGTTAAATCTAGTAATAACATCGTGTGTTAGTGAGATACATTATTTGGTTTATAAATATATATACATATACTTCCTATCTGCGTTTTTTATGTTTTGACAATGGTAATTCTAGCGTAGCACTATACTTGTGTTAAACATTACTGCTATTTTGCGTGCGTAATGCTCAGCAAGGCTTTATCCCGTGCAGTCTCTGGAGCCTTAAATCTGCAAGAATTTCTTGTAGTGAGCCTCAGCACCGGAACTATAAGCAAATGTATCAGTTGCATTAGCTTGTCTGGTGAAATATGTACTTAAGAGAACCGCAATGTCATTTAATATTTATGAAGAATTGGACTGTTTATGTGACAACGGAACATTCGAAGAAGCCTGATTACACATCTTATATTTCGTGTGAATAAAGCATTAAATGTTTCACTTGTATTAAATACCATATTCGCTAGTATTGATATGCACGGGTAAATTTATGAAAACTGTTATTTGCAGTTATCAAACTTTAAGTCTCTTCTCGTCAATCAGGTCGAGACTAACCCTTCTGTTTTAAACCGCGACATGCAGTAATATATTTCTATCCACGTGGGGAAACAAAGCTGAGAAGAAAACGCGATTATTATGTAAAGTGGTTCAGGTCACATATCTTTTTATTAAATGCACGGCGTGTGTTAGATAGAGATGTTCAATGCTTCGAGGATTATACCTAGTCTTTAATTAACGCAATTTGTTTTTAGCTAATTAAGCGACTGATTTATGACTACAGACAAACATATAGAAATATACATAAATATTTTCAGTACAAACGTATATTTAGTTATAGATAATTCAGTAAAATATAATATATACTTCATAGATGACTTTAGTGCAAAAGTTTATATTTATCATATTGAGTACATAAGTGTATATTATTAATAAATGTAAACACGACAAAAATATTTATTCATCATAGATCTACTTAGTATAAATCATAGATTTATCATAGAAATACTCAGTGCCGAAAATATATTTAACAATATTTAGTAGTATTTTCAGTACTATATAAATAGTTATATTATTAAACATTTATTCAGCATAGATATGTTCAGTACGAATACATATCTAAATATATCTATTTAAAAAAATATTTCAGAAAAAAAACTGTATTTTATTATCACAGATGTATGCAGTACAAAAATATGTACAAATATTTCACACAGATATTTGAGCGAATTTAGCAGTTATGATCAGAAAAGTGTATTCATGTATAGACTTTGTTTGAATACACCATAATCAGTTACCAATTCTAGTTCTGAAAAGGTTTATCTAGACTACGTTAGAGAAGCATGTATCTTATATACATGTATATCATACATTCAAACATGACATGTATCAAGATCATCCGATCACAATTTCTGGTGGAAAAGCAAAAAACTTCTATACATTCGAAAACAAATAACTTAATTCGATTTTATTTTAACCAAAGGTCATCTATCTACTGATACGATATTTTATTTCGACTGAAGCATACACATCTCATAATAATTACAACAAGTTAACATACATCCTGTGTAAAACATATAAATCTGATTTCAATATGTTAAAGGACTCGTGCCTCTTCGAAAAGCTAGACTTATTCGAAAGTGTTACACTCCCCTTGAATATTTACGGCATTCAATGTGTAATAAACTGTATCTTTAGAATAGTATTTGCGTTTGAAATTATTGCGCAAACGAAAGTAGAAACTTCTGAACCATACGGTATCGATTCGCGCATGCAACAGTTCGATATGATTTAGGTCGTAATTACTTGGGGTAACACTATAAAATTAGGAGGACTGAAAGTTAACAAATAAATTAATCAAACAACCAACATTTACAAACAAAGCATGGTACTTAAATTGGTATTGAATTAGGCCTTTAAATGTCATCAGTTAGTTTTACATGAAATTCCTGTACCTTAAAACTGTACTTTAGTAAAACAATACACTGATATAAATAGGTTATAAAGTGAAAATGTTTATCTTAAGGATATTATCAGGTTTACACAATCTACGGTCATACGACCGTACATAAAAAAAACCATATATATGTACATGGATATTGCAAGTATTTTAATAATACAAATGTGTGCTGCTAAGATTGAAAGCATGCAATAATACAATATTTTTATGATTTTAAAGGTATTCCTTTCAGATTTGATAATCAGGATAAAGATTGTCAAATCATGTTTAAGAGCATACAGTTATCTTAGGTCGTTTAAGATGACATCTTAACGCAATGGCAAATTCATCTAAAATAGTATTTAGATTACAAAAAAATACCTTACGGTCCTGTCTATCAAGTCTGCGGAACGAGAATCATCGTAGTATAGATTGCATTTTTGTCTTTAGCATTCTCTATAATACTTATGTAAGAGGATGATTCAGATGTATTCTTAATGTCTCCATATAAAAACCAAAAATAATATGTATACATTGATTCATAGCCTATACTGGACTCGGCAAAATGGCTTTGTGTGGAGCACTATTGGGCGCGTACACAAATCGGACTTTTGAGAATACTTTGCCATTCAGAAATTATGTATATTGTTTGGTAACGCTGTTTTGTGACAATTCAATAAGGGATATTTTCTGACAAATAAAAACAAACTTAGACATCAAGACTTACCTGAGCACACTGACATTTCACGCAATACATAATACCGAAGGGTTCTATACTGGGACTCCATCTATCACCCACCATGTAAAACTGCTCCCCTAGCCAACAACCTGTAAACAGGAATAATATACTAAAATAGAGAGTTCATTAGTACTATACGTATTTATGCGGGTGAAACTAATAACATGCTTTCATGTAGTGTTCTATTTGGGTCATCAATACGTATCGATAATGTAATAGGTACACGTTTAATAACTGTACTATTAAATGAACGAACTGATTTTTCTAGCCTATTTGCCGAACTTACGGTGTATTGTCCGGCAAAAGTAACCAATCATACATTAAGAGTACATATTGATAGTATGTAGTTTTCTCTCAGATGCATACGAAATCCAGTAGTTTGGGCACAATTCAGGGGAACCCGTAAACTTCAAAAATAGGAAAATCTATAATTAGAAATCTGGATATCACATAGACGGTACCGCTATCCGTCTGTTATTGATATTGGTATGCTTACATGTAAGTTGTTTTATTATTGTATGCTGACGATATAGTTTTAATGTCTGAAAGTGACTAAGGTCTTCAACATGGTTTAAATCTACTCGAAGAGAACTGTGATAAATGGAAACTTCAGGTAAATATAACCAAAACAAATATATTATTTAAAAAAAGGAAGAATGATAAATGACACAAGTTTCATTAACAAAGGGGAAGAAATAGTAAACAGTTTTAAATACCTTGGAGTAATATTTACAGTTGGAGGATCTTTTAATACCACACACAAATTGCTTTACGACCTGTTGTTCAAATCAGTTTTTAAGCTAAAAGTTATTTGATTAAAAATTTCCAAATATGTCAGTTAATCATAATTTGGATTTGTTTGATAAACTCATAGAACTAATTTTAATTTATGGAAGTGAGATTTAGGGTATAGGTGAGGTAATATGGGGATTAAATCCTCTCAGATTGGAAAGATTAGAAAGGGTTATTAAGTATTGATTCAAACTTTTAAGATTTCCAAGCGTAAAACATAAAAAATATATTTATAATATGATATTAATTGATTTAGAACTATATCCTAAAAAAACCAACGTGGGCTACATCAGTTAAAACGGTTCTCGAAAACATGGGATTTTATAATGTTTGGGTAAATCAAAGAGTTGAAAATATGGATATGTTTTATTTATCTTTAAACAGAGACTAAGGGATATTTATTTGCAGTTATGGGAAAGCGAGTTAGATAATTCTTCCAGAGCTAGAACATATAGAATTTTTTGTAACTTCAAATATAAACCGTATTTATCATGTATCAAAATTGAAAAGTACAGAATAGCTCTTACCAGTTTTCGTGTCTCTGCACATAGGTTAGAAGTTTAGGCGGGCAGATGGCATAAATCACAAAACACACAATACAATGAAAGAAAATATTAGATATGTAACGTTCTAGCAGATGAATTTCATTTTTTTACTTGAATGCCCTTTATACACCAGTATAAGAAAAATTTACATAAAGAAGTTTTATTGGAAGATCCCAAATAAATTAAAGTTTACTAAGCTCCTGAAGTCTGAAAATGAAAATATTTAGAAAACATTAGCTATTTTTTTGTTTATAAAGGTTTTGAAATGCGAAACAATCTGAAATATTTTTGAAATCTATGTATTTATTTGTTATATAAAAACGTCCTTCTCTCAACTGTTCATCCAAAGGAAAGTGATTTAAATATATATTTTAAAGTGTGATCTTTGTTTTTTTTCCATGGGGAATGTTGTATGTTATCTTATTTTTGGCTGAAATTGCCGACTATATATTATGTAAAAAGTTTAGTTAACTATATATATGTGGTATGTTGGGTTAAATGCCTTATATTCTGAAAACACACCCACACCCACACACACAT
The DNA here is from genome assembly GCA_032358795.1 of Nuttallia obscurata. Lineage (NCBI taxonomy): Eukaryota > Metazoa > Mollusca > Bivalvia > Cardiida > Psammobiidae > Nuttallia > Nuttallia obscurata. The sequence continues at coordinate 2,448 of JAULCC010640979.1, read as the reverse complement.
ACACACACACGCGCACATGTATAACTATATATACTATAACATAGTCGAAGAAAAACTCCCAGGTCAGACATATGAGGCCAGAATTTTGGCTCAATTCAAAGTTTTCTCAAATTCCAAATAATTTTCATAAGTTATTTGGTTAGGCTTATAGAAATTATATTGTTGCAAAGATTGTAGAATTATTCATTATTTCAAATAAATACTTGCAGGTATATAGAGAATCTTACATGAGTGTTTATTCAATATCATATTTATGAAACGAGTTGACTAAAAACATATAACACGAGCCTTGGCGAGTGTCATATGATTTTAGTCAACGAGTTTCATAAAATGATATTGAATAAACACGAATATAAGATTCTATTTATCACATAAAGAGAGTTTTTAAGAAAATTGCACAAAAATGCACATTGATCGCGTTTTAAAAAGTTATATTTATGTAACTAGTTACATATGATATTTATGTCACTGCTTTATGTCACTCCCAGAAGCCAATTCATGTGATAAATATAGTTACGTGCTCGTATAGTATTACATGTATTGCGCAGCTATAACATTACACATGCAGTCATAAACTACATATCTGCTTATACCTGCATATGCGTTTTACTACCTTCACTTACATAAAAGATTTAATACTAAACTGTTTCGCTAAGGTGAATTGTTAGCCAGCTGTCGGCTACCGGATTAAATAGTTTAACGAGTCCTTCGTCGGATTGTATAATCTTTTATTCACAAAGTAAAACTTGTAATAACAGTTATCATAATGACAGGTTGAATATGATATTGGCAGGTATTCCTCAAGTACAGTTCCAATACTAAATAATCATTCTTAACACTGTGTGTCTGGAAGTCCAGTAAATTAAAACGATGAAATATTTGATCAGGTAATCCTGCATTCAACAAGCCTGTACCATGCAAATTGAGTCTAAAGTCTAATAATTCTATTGTCACAACTGTGTAGATATTAAAAGTCTGTGACTGATATGTGGTTACCATGGATATAGCCTAATGTGCAATCACACAGTTGTAAAACTTACGTGGGGTACTTAAAATAAACAATCCCTAAAAGCATTTGAAAGATTTAATATGGATTGACTAACAAAGAGAGTTTTACCTACATGTAGAAACAAAATAAACTGCACAAAGGATATATGCCACAGAGGAAAAAAAACAAACCCAAAACGATATCCATCCTTATATCATGGTATCTTAAAATATGTCAGGTTTTGTCTCTAATAATGTTCTTGCAGGAAGATATCATTTAACAGACAAGTAAAGACATTGACCCTCTATATATAGTGCTACAAAATTAAAGTATTGTCTTTCCATTACTGTCTGCATATAAGATAAGGTTGGTATGAACTTTTTTTGTTGACATTTTTTTCTCCAAACAAATTCATATTTTTCAGTGCAAGTAGTTCCTTAGTTAACATGGTTGCATATAATTTTATTTGACATGCTATTATGTTGGGCCTAAATCACAAAACCCACAGTACAAAACCGCCAAACGTGGGCTCAACCGGAAAGGTGCGGCTAGCCAAAGCATTTTGCCTCATTTTCCTTTAGCTTGCATCTCTCTCAAATCATATTCCAGCAGTTTTATAAGGACATTTTTTCCGTCTTAATGATGATTGTACGACATGGCACTCACCGAGGATTCGCTCAGCTAATTCATCAGACATGTTCGGGTTTCACATAAGGCTGTATTATTCTAGCAATAACTTGTATTTATGTTAATGCACAGTTTATATTATTAAATGAAACATTAACATTAAATAGTAGTATCGAATGTTGGCATATTTATGTGGGCCAATGTTCAGACGTTAATGATAACCAAAGTAATACAAGACAAATCTTTAAGGAGGCCGCCAAATATGTTTGTGTTAAATTATATATCAGAGTATGATTTTGGCTGGCAATGATTTATATGTTCTAAAATCAGTTTGAAGTAGAACTCTGATATTATCAATATAGTGTATGAATCCATTGTGATAAAGGTTGTATATTCAACGGTGTAAAAACTAGAAACTACGAACTATTTTCTGCCATCAGGTGTGGTAGTTGTGTTAGGTTCGCTGTTCCGCACAATAGGAACGTATGGAACAACAATCGAATAGCAATGGACAGTGTTCAGAACCTAAATCTCATTAAAATCAGATCCATGCCATTCCATTACTTTCCAGTATAGGAAAGCGATATGGAGGAGCTGATTTTAGTCAGATTGTAACCTGCCGGTTAGCTCAAGGGGTAGAGCGTCCGCTTTCGGTGCGGGAGGCCGCGGGTTCGTTCTCCGGCCGGGTCATACAAAAGACTTTTAAAAAATGGTAGTAATGGCTTCCCTCCTTGACGCTCAGAAATTAGGGTTAGCATTACGACTGGTTTGTCGGTGTCAGGATAAAGTGACCAGCCGGGGTTCAGCACCCACGTGTATCAGTGCTATACACT